>CAMRHE010000714.1:0-195000 GCA_947044405.1 Leptodactylus fallax | reverse complement strand
CCCAGGTTGCTGGGTGGCGCGGTATATCTGACTGCTTTATAGAACGTACCCCTCCCCCCACATGGTACCTTCTAGTCTCTTTGTTGCAGGAAAACGCTCAGGACTGCGGTCGAGGGTCAGGACTGTCCGTCTCCTTTTTGTTATTCTTCACATCTCTTGCGCTTTCCCTGCGGTGACCAATTCTATCAATAATGACTGCTGCGAACACGGAGACATCGGGATCCTGCCATAAGCTCAAGATTATGGAGAAGGGAAAGAAGTATTATCTATGCAACATACAGCGGGCCCCAGAGTCACATCCTGCAGTGCTCTAATAGACTCTTCATAGAAGGCTCTGCCACTCACTGAAGACAGAAAATCCTTCATTAGAGGAGTCGCCTGCGGGGCGCAGCAGCGCCAGACCACAACCCTATAATAATCAGCAGCTCCACTTTCTGCCTCCATAAGATTTTCTCATTTCTATATTTCTATAATCTGTGACATTTCCAACTAATAAATGATGATTTTTTTTTTTTTTTCCCTGTTTTTGTAAATTTACTGATTATCTGTATAACGGCCGATAATCCAAAAATGGCGATAATGTGTAAAGCGCAGCGGAGACGCCCATGTAATAATCCAGACTATAATACATGTCAGGGTGGGTTCACACTTGCGCCGGAGTTCGTCCGCTGCCAATCTGACTGAAAATCTCGGAAAACTGTATAGGGGAAGGTTTGTGATGCATTTCTTAAAAATCCATTCAATTGAATGGGTAGTTAAAGCAATGCAGGGGTGTGCGCTTACACCGTCTGCGCACATGCAGGACTTTTTTTTTTTTTTTTTTTTTTTTTGCTGGAAACAAAGTCCTGCATCTGCCGGACTCCGGCGCAAGTGTGAATCCACCCTCAGTGTATACAAGTGGAGGTCTAGAATTCTGTGACCTGCACTAACAAGTTTCATCCACTAGGTGGCAGCAATTCACAATATAATATAGAGCAGCAACTTACCTGAGGAGGGTGAGAACCAAAACACCTGCAAAGGAAATAGTCATGTGACATGGTGGTAGCCGGGGCTAGACTGACTAACTGCACCAGCAGAATAGTGAGTGCAGCTCTGGAGTATAATACAGGATAAGTAATGTAATGCATGTACACAGTGACTGCACCAGCAGAATAGTGAGTGCAGCTCTGGAGTATAATACAGAATAAGTAATGTAATGTATATACACAGTGACTGTACCAGCAGAATAGTGAGTGCAGCTCTGGAGTATAATACAGGATAAGTAATGTAATGTATGTACACAGTGACTGTACCAGCAGAATAGTGAGCGCAGCTCTGGAGTATAATACAGGATAAGTAATGTAATGTATGTACACAGTGACTGTACCAGCAGAATAGTGAGCGCAGCTCTGGAGTATAATACAGGATAAGTAATGTAATGCATGTACACAGTGACTGCGCCAGCAGAATAGTGAGCGCAGCTCTGGAGTATAATACAGGATAAGTAATGTAATGTATGTACACAGTGACTGTACCAGCAGAATAGTGAGTGCAGCTCTGGAGTATAATACAGGATGTAACTCAGGATCAGTACAGGATAAGTAATGTAATGTATGTACACAGTGACTGTACCAGCAGAATAGTGAGCGCAGCTCTGGAGTATAATACAGGATGTAACTCAGGATCAGTACAGGATAAGTAATGTAATGTATGTACATAGTGACTGTACCAGCAGAATAGTGAGCGCAGCTCTGGAGTATAATACAGGATAAGTAATGTAATGTATGTACACAGTGACTGCGCCAGCAGAATAGTGAGCGCAGCTCTGGAGTATAATACAGGATAAGTCATGTAATGTATGTACACAGTGACTGCACCAGCAGAATAGTGAGCGCAGCTCTGGAGTATAATACAGGATGTAACTCAGGATCAGTACAGGATAAGTAATGTAATGTATGTACACAGTGACTGTACCAGCAGAATAGTGAGCGCAGCTCTGGAGTATAATACAGGATAAGTAATGTAATGTATGTACACAGTGACTGTACCAGCAGAATAGTGAGTGCAGCTCTGGAGTATAATACAGGATAAGTAATGTAATGTATGTACATAGTGACTGTACCAGCAGAATAGTGAGTGCAGCTCTGGAGTATAATACAGGATGTAACTCAGGATCAGTACAGGATAAGTAATGTAATGTATGTACACAGTGACTGTACCAGCAGAATAGTGAGTGCAGCTCTGGGGTATAATACAGGATGTAACTGATACAGTTACAATTTTACAAAGGGACTTACCTTTTATGTGAAGTGCTTGTGTTCTCCGGCGCTCTCTTACCCTTATACTTGGTTGTAAATATTTGATCATAAGGATCAGACTTCTGGGAATGTGGCTGATCGGCGCAGTAAAGCTGATCTGCAGTCACTGGTATACACTATAGTATCGGACTCGGTAACCCCCAGGTACATGACACTGTGCTGTGTAAACCTGGAGTGTTAAACTCATTTTCGCTGACCATTACCCTTATGGTTGTCTGCAGAGGGCAATTAGTAATTTGGTGACTGTATATGTAACTCTGCCCTCTATGGGTAGTCACATTTATAGCCTGATGAAGGGGACTATAAGGCTGATACCTATGTGTATTAACAATATGTTAAGATCGTCCTAATTGTCTCCCCCCATAGGTAATAGTTCTCCCCATCCCACATTACATCAGATACAATCCAGACCGCACTTACCTTTTCTTCCTGCAAATTGCTGTTGTGGGGCCCGGTTGTGCACCTCTGTCCACTATAGTACCACAGGCGATACCACAGAGAAGATGGCATGGCTGGAAGACGCCACATCAGCGCTTTGCAGGAAGAAGAGGTAAGTATTCAATTCCCTACACCTAGTAACGTGGTAAGGGGAGCTATGAGGGCCCCCGGTTTAGCGGACCGGTTACAAGGGCGACTGCCTGTAACCCTTAAAACTGTTAGTTCTGTGTTTGGCCGGAAGGTCCATAAGCTAGAGAGTACTGGAGACCTTCAGGCCAAAGAAAGAACAAAGTGTTGTCCTGTGACTGACTTACTAGCCCCCAGGCCGGCCTCCATTGCCACCACTAGGGTGCGCTGTACCAGATGTCCTAGCGTTGGTTAGGGTTGTGATGTATCATACAGCGCCACCTTGAGGTAGCAATGGAGACCGGCCTGGACAGGAGCACGGATTGGTGAGTAAATGATCGGCCACTACTTACTGCAATGAGCCAATAGGCAGTGACTGATAGAGAGACTGCTGACTATCAGCTCAGGCCAAGAGGCGCTGCCTCAGGTTTCCTCATGGCAGGTTCAGCCAAGGGCCACAAAATAAGGCCACAGGCTGAATTTGGCCCACGGACCTGGTGTTTGACACCTGTGGTGTAAATGATCACTGCGGCCCCTTCCTTGCACTGTATGATGGGTTGCAGAGGTTCCCTGTCCTGTTGAGGTACAATATGGCTGCAGTGTCTAGGAAAGGAATCACAAGCGGTTATTTCTGCAGTCACTTGTGCAGGTAGAAATCATGTAATGGCCATTTCCACAACCAGCACCATAAGTATAACCTATAGAGTCATAGCTGATAGGATAGGCAGTACCAGCTGTCACCAGAAGAGGGCTCTACTTTCAAACACAAATTAAGGTAGTTTCCCCTCCACCCCCCCCCATCCATCCAGCAGGAGGCAGCAGTGTTATTTCAGCATCTGTTACCACTAATCTGGATGGATACAGGAAGTGAGGCAATTGTGGGAACTACAACTCCTATTATACAATAGAGCAGGGATAGGCAACCTTTTTTGTTTGGCGTGCTGATTTCGATTAAAAAAAAAAAAAAAAAAAAAAAAAAATCAAAAGTTGGAGTTACTCGGAGTGCCAGTCAATAACTGTAAGTCTGACAACCCCTGCACACGGTATTATGTCCCATAGTGGCCTCTGCACACGGTATTATGTCCCATAGCGGCCCCTGCACACGGTATTATAATCTTTTATAATATTCCAATTGTCCCCACTCACTAGCTATTGTTATACTGTGAGGTCTCTTCAGACCCCTGAGTACAATAAGCGAAGGGCCAAAAGAGATGACAAACATAAAAAAACAGTGTTCCCTTCCCAGCGCTCCGCAGCCGCTCTGTTCTCTTCGGGCGCTTCTGCCTGTAGTCAGTGACCACTGATTGGCTCTCAGGGGTCACGTTGCGTCATTATGCGTAATCACGCCAGACACAGATGTGACCCCTGAGGCCCTGTCAGCTGTCTCTTATGTCAGGCAGAAGTGCCCAATGAGTACAGAGCCGGCGCGGAGCGCTGGGAAGGTAACACTGTTTTTGTTTGTCATCTCTCTTGGCCCTCCACTTATACTCGGGGGTCTGAAGAGACCCCACAGTATAATAATAGCAGTTTCGTTTCAGACGTGTTTAGTCCGGTCGCAACTGCTGGGCGAGGTCTCTGCTGCCGTGCCAGGGAAATAACCCTTGCGTGCCACTCTTGGCATGCGTGCTGGGGGTTGCCGACCCCTGCAATAGACCGTAACTGCCGAGTATTCTATATCCAGTGTCCTCTATATCCACACTATTAATATGTGAACCCCATTTTTGGCCCAATTAATTAAGGGTACAAATAGAGGAAACAGCGGAGCAGAGGCCAAAAAGACTAAACCAGAAGCGGACTATCCATTCAGACTACTTTATGGGTATTGACTCTACCTCTTGGTGGCGCTGTAGAGATCCTATCCTCACTGCTTCCTTTTCCCAGGGGTCAGGCCTAAAGCAATGGTCTGCAGCTTCCTCCTGATGGGTACTACAACCCCCAGTAGACTCAGATGTTCACAGTCCGCTGGCCTATGGTCTGAAGACACACAATATTAGGAATGCATCGAACCCTCTAACACTGAGTAACACAACACATTCACATGGCGGCCACAACATGACTATTACTGGCCTCTTGGTACAGGAGCAGGCACGGTCATGTGATCCGGAGTGCGCCATTATATCCCCTCTGCCAACATGGCGTCCAGAATGCAATGAATGAACCGGAGGCGGCGTGACTTTAAATTGCGCTTTTATTGAACAGAAAGTGAATACAGTGAGAATTCAGAATGACCCCCAAAGTCTCTGCCCCCCTCCCCTCCCCCAATGTGCTTTGCGGCTTCTCACAGTAAACAGTTAATGAGTATTAACAAGGCCACTAATAACTGAGTATAGAAGCGGAGAGTGACCCGACCGCCGGGACTGATGACACGCGGGCGACGTCCCCCGCACAGGTGAACGGATAGAATAAGGCTGCCAGGCAGCTCCGCCCACCACAGGCCAAGCATAACCATGGCAAGTACCCCTCCTGGCCTGCGGGGGGCAGCAACACATTACAGCACTAGCAATTTTAGTGTTAAAAAGTTCTGTGTCGTCTTCCCCCTTCTGGCTCCTAAGGAAAGTGTAAGGCAAAACCCACAGGGCCCGGGCGGCCTCCATGTCTGTGCTGCTGTAATGTGCCGACACCCTCCACAGGCCAGCAGGGCTCTGCATTACACTACTACTCCCATCATCCCTGTTCATTTCTCTATACTAAACACACCTCCGGTTTCTTAGGGGGCCCCTGTAGACATTTTGGCCCCTGTACAGTGCAAAGGAGGTTCCCCCAAGCCCCAAGTAGTTCTTCACGAAGTGCATGGACGGGGAATAGAATCGGATTCCTCCATATTCCTCTGGGCGGGCCGGACGCCATGTCTGCACCTCACTCACACCCGCCCCCGATACAAGGGCCAATGTTCGGACCTTCCACCGAGTCCTGAGATCATTTTATAGATATTTGGATTCTGAAACCCCCCGACAGCTGAACATGAAATCTACGCCGCTCCACCTTACAAGGGAAAACACGTTCTTATATTTTACAAACGTATGGCGACTGTCCTTTAGCTCCTCCCACTAGATGGAGGAGGGATGCGGTCACTGGGGGTGCACCCTATAAAACATGGCAGAAGAGCAGAGTGGTGTGGACTGTAAACATACCCAGCGTGAAGCTCGATTTTTTTTTATTTTATTTTTTTATTTTCAGGGTTTTGTATATCGATTTTCCGATAGCGTTCATGCAGCGGCCCCTCGTGATTGGCCGGTCAGCTGACGCCGGGATCGTTACAATGTACAAATCCATAACAATATTTCAAGTCATTCTCCATATGCATGAATAGCCGTATAAAGACCCCCGCTGTAGAGGGCGCCACTTCAGGGCTGTGACTGAGCCCTCCTGCAGCCCTGACACCCGGTGCTCACCTCCACCCGGCCAGAACAGTGAATGGTACAAAATCCTTCTTATACACAACAGGATTTTTAAACGGTATAATTATCCCCCGCCCCCCTCCTAAAATTTGCAAAAAATCTCTAGAATTTTTTTTTTTATTTTTTGTTTTTGTTTTTTTTTTTTAAACAGAAAATTAGAAATTTCTCTTTTTTTTTTTTTTTTTTTTAAATTACTTACATCAAATTCTCACTGACTGTTCCTCGGATCTTCTCAGTCACCGCAGGGGGGGGAAATGTGATTTTTTTTTTTTTTTTTTTTAACACCTTATTCCAGAAGACGATATAGATTATAAAAAAAACAAAAAAACAAACAAGCGATAAGATGTTATATCGCAGGATAGCCCCCGCCCGGAGGGGTGGAGTCTCCTGCTTTGTGGGAAGCTCAAGCAGCGAGAAGAATTTGAACCCAAGTCAGTGCAGGAGAGACCATAAATCCCCCCTCCCCCAAAATGGAAAGGGTAAAAGATATGTGACCCCCTCCCCAGGAATAAATTAGACAGTCATACACTTGGTATTTGAGGTAAGATTGTTAGATTCCACAGTCAGTCTGGGACTTGTGGTGCTGCTGCCGTCTCTCCTCCATCCCTCGCATGGTGGTTAGGAAAGTCCTGTCCTCCTGACCATCTTGTGCAGTAGTTGATCTTGTGTCGCGCTCCCTCCATGGCGGCGAGATCCCTACAGCACCTCCTGGGCTGCGCAGCCACCACCTACGGTGAAGCGGAATTCCTGCAGATTGGAAACTCCGTGGAAATGAACGAAAGCTCCGGCCACAACGAAGATATGGAACAGCTGGTGAGAGTGGAACTAGGAAGACAAAGCACAGGTATCATCCTCCAGTCACAGCTCAATCTGCTACACAGGCTGTGACATCATCCTCCAGTCACAGCTCAATCTGCTACACAGGCTGTGACATCATCCTCCAGTCACAGCTCAATCTGCTACACAGGCTGTGACATCATCCTCCAGTCACAGCTCAATCTGCTACACAGGCTGTGACATCATCCTCCAGTCACAGCTCAATCTGCTACACAGGCTGTGACATCATCCTCCAGTCACAGCTCAATCTGCTACACAGGCTGTGACATCATCGCCCAATCACAGCTCAATCTGCTACACAGGCTGTGACATCATCCTCCAGTCACAGGTCGGCCAGGCTGTGACATCATCGCCCAATCACAGCCTGGCCGACCACACATCTTACAGTGACAGGCGCAGCCTTCTACTTACCCAGATGTCACACTTTCCAGGGAAGAATCGTTCGGGGATACGGGCAGCGTACAGGGCGGCGCCAGTGATGTACAGGGAGGCCATGAGCAGAAGCCAGCCAATCTGCCCCATGGTGGCAGCTTTCAGGAACCCTTCAGAGATGACGAAGTGTAGGGTGGGGATAATCCCACTGAGACCCAGGCCCACAAATACACCTGCGGGGGAGGAGGAGAGAAGTAAGAAATCACATGACCCACAAGCCATGAACGTAGATGATCTGAAGCAGAGACTGTCAGTGCACGTATCGCCAGCACTGGGGATCTTCGCTTTGTGTAGAGAACCCTTGCCAGGAGGTGTTATCTTACCAGCTCTAACACCACGATACTGAGGGGTGGCAAAAAGGTCCCACTGCGATACGATGATGGCGGCGATGCCCAGGACGCAGATTATGATTAGGTAGATGAAGCAGGGCTGAGGGTTACAGTAGAAAGAGTAGTAGAGCCAGGGAACGAAGCTGCCCATGATGAGGAGGGCGATGCCAGAGTAATCCAACCTGCCGAGGAAGAGGAGGACAGACGGTGAGAATGGCCCGTAACAGGTGTGCCTGACACCAGAGAGCAATGGCTGGCTACTTACTTGGAGAAGACTCGAGACACTCCCTCCGAATGGCAGTATACGGTGTGAAAGAGCCAGGAGAAGGACAGGCAGAGGATGGCGCCCAGGAAGAAGAGGCCGAACACCACCTTCTCCTGCACAGGGGCGATGAACGCCATGTTAGGCCGGAACATATAGAAGATGCCGAGGCAGAGGAAGAAGACGCAGCCTGCAGTGAGAAGACGGGACAGGTCAGTGAGGAGCTCTAGGGGCGCCAATACTTGTACAAACTCCTCCCATACAGATCTACAGGCACTGACCACCAATGGGACTGAAAAATAAATAAGTGGCGCCATGAAAGAGACATCTGCCTGAGATTTATAGGACGACTTCAGGTTCATCCAGCAGGTGGCGCTCACTATCACCACCACCATGGCCTCCCCTTGCCCAGTGATTATTACCTAGTAAGTGGGTCCAGATGTTGCCCGTCTCGGTGTGTATTCTGAAGATACTCTTAAAGCAGGCCCTGAATGAAGGCATCGGTGGGCGGTGCCCATGCAGCAGGTAGTCGTTGTCCTTCAGCCAATCGGGAAGCACGTCGTGAGGAATGACACGCCATCGCCCCTCCCATACCTATAACATGGAGGGAAGACATCACATCCCAACATCCACCTCACATAACATTCACCAGGAAAGGACAACTGATCCTCCTGATCTTCTTGGTGCACATTACCTAAATCTGCTTTGTTCTGGAGCAATGAGAGGTTCAGGAAAGTTGGGTGGCAGCGGTAAGCAGGGGGTGGTTGTATTAGTCTACAGTTAGTTCATCCATTGGACCATGTAAAAACAGAGCTCTTCCCCTTTAAATGCTCCTCTGCACACCCCTGAAGGTAATAATGGCGGCACGGACAGAGTTGAGTATTTTAGGACCTAACATCCCCAGCGGACAACTCCATGGAGCACTTATGGTCATGTTCTCCAGGACGGCCTCGCTGGGTTGTATACAGGAAGGTCCTGCCGGGCCGCCATATTGATGCACCTCACAAAACCAGTATGGAGGGGGGGAGGGGGACACAACAGCTTTGCTGGCTGCAGGTGCTGAACATGGCGTCTTACCTTACAGACGAACTCCTCCACCCTCTCCATGGCATGGTGGGCCTGCAGCAGGGGGGACCATCCCCATAAAGCCTTCATCTTCCTGGGCCGGCTCCTCTACTCCATCACTGTCCTCTGGGGTCTGCAAAAGAAGAAAAGAGGAAACTAAACTTATAGGTGTCATGTATATAGGATTCATGTATATAGGGTGTGTGTGTGTGTGTGTGTGTGAGAGAATTACAAAAGGAGGTGCCAAGAACTGGGGTATCATGCAGAGGCACAGGGCACGGTGCGGCTCATGTCTATAACCTCCATGGTATTAAATCTACTGGGCCAGATGAAGGGAAAAAAAAGCAAAAATCAATCATTTTTACTGTAAACACCCCCCGGGATACAAGAGGGGGAGGGGAAGGGCCAGGACTGAAGGACAAAC
Source organism: Leptodactylus fallax (assembly GCA_947044405.1). Classification (NCBI taxonomy): domain Eukaryota; kingdom Metazoa; phylum Chordata; class Amphibia; order Anura; family Leptodactylidae; genus Leptodactylus; species Leptodactylus fallax. Next base: position 185,392 of record CAMRHE010000714.1, on the reverse strand, counting down.
AGGCAGCCATATCAGTTACGGAACCCCCCAACACACAATCCATAAGGCCACGTGCTCACTCTTCCTGGAACTGCCTCAGTATCCCTGGACATGTACAGATCAGACTGAGCTCAGGGAAGAGAACATTACAAGGAACAGACGTCAACACAACAGAGATCTGGAGCCGCCACGTCATGAGAAGCTGAAAAACCCTCCATATCTACATATACACGAAGCGCAGGCAAGAGATCGATCTGACAAGGAATAAAAAGTGCTGCAAATCAATTCTGCTCCGTCTGGAGGAAAAGCTAAATGTAGGGCGAGAAGCGGAGAAATACCGTATGTCTGCGAGGAAAGTGCAGCGGCTATAAATAAAAGCGGCAGCAACAGCAGAAAAACCAGAACGTCACATATAATATAATATATACCCTACTGTACAAATATAAAAGGATGGCAGCCCAGCAGAGACATATACAGGCATGTATGTAGGGGCCCCTATGTACAAGAATATAACTACTATAATACTGCTCCTATGTACAAGAATATAACTACTATAATACTGCTCCTATGTACAAGAATATAACTACTATAATACTACTCCTATGTACAAGAATATAACTACTATAATACTACCTCCTATGTACAAGAATATAACTACTATAATACTGCCCCCTATGTACAAGAATATAACTACTATAATACTACCTCCTATGTACAAGAATATAACTACTATAATACTGCTCCTATGTACAAGAATATAACTACTATAATACTGCTCCTATGTACAAGAATATAACTACTATAATACTACCTAAAAATAACCTATAAAAATTACTAATAATCTCTCCTATGTACAAGAATATAACTACTATAATCTGCTCCTATGTACAAAAATATAACTACTATAATACCACCTCCTATGTACAAGAATATAACTACTATAATACTACCTCCTATGTACAGGAATATAACTACTATAATTCTGCTCCTATGTACAAGAATATAACTACTATAATACTGCTCCTATGTACAAGAATATAACTACTATAATACTGCTCCTATGTACAAGAATATAACTACTATAATACTGCCTCCTATGTACAAGAATATAACTACTATAATACTGCTCCTATGTACAAGAATATAACTACTATAATACTACTCCTATGTACATGAATATAACTACTATAATACTGCTCCTATGTACAAGAATATAACTACTATAATACTGCCCCGTGTACAAGAATATAACTACTATAATACTGCTCCATGTACAAGAATATAACTACTATAATACTGCTCCTATGTACAAGAATATAACTACTATAATACTGCCCCCTATGTACAAGAATATAACTACTATAATACTGCTCCTATGTACAAGAATATAACTACTATAATACTGCCCCCTATGTACAAGAATATAACTACTATAATACTACTCCTATGTACAAGAATATAACTACTATAATACTGCTCCTATGTACAAGAATATAACTACTATAATACTACTCCTATGTACAAGAATATAACTACTATAATACTACTCCTATGTACATGAATATAACTACTATAATACTGCCCCCTATGTACAAGAATATAACTACTATAATACTGCTCCTATGTACAAGAATATAACTACTATAATACTGCTCCTATGTACAAGAATATAACTACTATAATACTGCTCCTATGTACAAGAATATAACTACTATAATACTACCTCCTATGTACAAGAATAAGATACTACTATATACCCCTGATTAACTACTATAATACTGCTCCTATGTACAAGAATATAACTACTATAATACTGCCCCCTATGTACAAGAATATAACTACTATAATACTGCTCCTATGTACAAGAATATAACTACTATAATACTGCTCCTATGTACAAGAATATAACTACTATAATACTGCCCCTATGTACAAGACTATAACTACTATAATACTACTCCTATGTACAAGAATATAACTACTATAATACTGCCCCCTATGTACAAGAATATAACTACTATAATACTGCTCCTATGTACAAGAATATAACTACTATAATACTGCTCCTTGTACAGAATATAACTACTATAATACTGCTCCTATGTACAAGAATATAACTACTATAATACTGCTCCTATGTACAAGAATATAACTACTATAATACTGCTCCTATGTACAAGAATATAACTACTATAATACTGCTCCTATGTACAAGAATATAACTACTATAATACTGCCCCCTATGTACAAGAATATAACTACTATAATACTGCTCCTATGTACAAGAATATAACTACTATAATACTGCTCCTATGTACAAGAATATAACTACTATAATACTACTCCTATGTACAAGAATATAACTACTATAATACTGCTCCTATGTACAAGAATATAACTACTATAATACTGCTCCTATGTACAAGAATATAACTACTATAATACTGCTCCTATGTACAAGAATATAACTACTATAATACTGCTCCCTATGTACAAGAATATAACTACTATAATACTGCTCCTATGTACAAGAATATAACTACTATAATACTGCTCCTATGTACAAGAATATAACTACTATAATACTGCTCCTATGTACAAGAATATAACTACTATAATACTGCCCCTATGTACAAGAATATAACTACTATAATACTGCTCCTATGTACAAGAATATAACTACTATAATACTGCTCCTATGTACAAGAATATAACTACTATAATACTGCCCCTATGTACAAGAATATAACTACTATAATACTGCTCCTATGTACAAGAATATAACTACTATAATACTGCTCCTATGTACAAGAATATAACTACTATAATACTGCCCCTATGTACAAGAATATAACTACTATAATACTGCCTCCTATGTACAAGAATATAACTACTATAATACTGCTCCTATGTACAAGAATATAACTACTATAATACTGCTCCTATGTACAAGAATATAACTACTATAATACTGCTCCTATGTACAAGAATATAACTACTATAATACTGCTCCTATGTACAAGAATATAACTACTATAATACTGCCTCCTATGTACAAGAATATAACTACTATAATACTACTCCTATGTACAAGAATATAACTACTATAATACTGCTCCTCTGTACAAGAATATAACTACTATAATACTGCTCTATGTACAAGAATATAACTACTATAATACTACTCCTATGTACAAGAATATAACTACTATAATACTGCTCCTATGTACAAGAATATAACTACTATAATACTGCTCCTATGTACAAGAATATAACTACTATAATACTGCTCCTATGTACAAGAATATAACTACTATAATACTGCTCCTATGTACAAGAATATAACTACTATAATACTGCCTCCTATGTACAAGAATATAACTACTATAATACTGCTCCTATGTACAAGAATATAACTACTATAATACTGCTCCTATGTACAAGAATATAACTACTATAATACTGCTCCTATGTACAAGAATATAACTACTATAATACTGCTCCTATGTACAAGAATATAACTACTATAATACTGCTCCTATGTACAAGAATATAACTACTATAATACTGCTCCTATGTACAAGAATATAACTACTATAATACTGCCTCCTATGTACAAGAATATAACTACTATAATACTGCTCCTATGTACAAGAATATAACTACTATAATACTGCCTCCTATGTACAAGAATATAACTACTATAATACTGCCTCCTATGTACAAGAATATAACTACTATAATACTGCCTCCTATGTACAAGAATATAACTACTATAATACTGCTCCTATGTACAAGAATATAACTACTATAATACTGCCTCCTATGTACAAGAATATAACTACTATAATACTGCCTCCTATGTACAAGAATATAACTACTATAATACTGCTCCTATGTACAAGAATATAACTACTATAATACTGCTCCTATGTACAAGAATATAACTACTATAATACTGCCTCCTATGTACAAGAATATAACTACTATAATACTGCCTCCTATGTACAAGAATATAACTACTATAATACTGCTCCTATGTACAAGAATATAACTACTATAATACTGCTCCTATGTACAAGAATATAACTACTATAATACTGCTCCTATGTACAAGAATATAACTACTATAATACTGCTCCTATGTACAAGAATATAACTACTATAATACTGCTCCTATGTACAAGAATATAACTACTATAATACTGCTCCTATGTACAAGAATATAACTACTATAATACTGCTCCTATGTACAAGAATATAACTACTATAATACTGCTCCTATGTACAAGAATATAACTACTATAATACTGCTCCTATGTACAAGAATATAACTACTATAATACTGCTCCTATGTACAAGAATATAACTACTATAATACTGCTCCTATGTACAAGAATATAACTACTATAATACTGCCCCTATGTACAAGAATATAACTACTATAATACTGCTCCTATGTACAAGAATATAACTACTATAATACTGCTCCTATGTACAAGAATATAACTACTATAATACTGCTCCTATGTACAAGAATATAACTACTATAATACTGCTCCTATGTACAAGAATATAACTACTATAATACTGCTCCTATGTACAAGAATATAACTACTATAATACTGCTCCTATGTACAAGAATATAACTACTATAATACTGCCTCCTATGTACAAGAATATAACTACTATAATACTGCTCCTATGTACAAGAATATAACTACTATAATACTGCTCCTATGTACAAGAATATAACTACTATAATACTGCTCCTATGTACAAGAATATAACTACTATAATACTGCTCCTATGTACAAGAATATAACTACTATAATACTGCTCCTATGTACAAGAATATAACTACTATAATACTGCTCCTATGTACAAGAATATAACTACTATAATACTGCTCCTATGTACAAGAATATAACTACTATAATACTGCTCCTATGTACAAGAATATAACTACTATAATACTGCTCCTATGTACAAGAATATAACTACTATAATACTGCTCCTATGTACAAGAATATAACTACTATAATACTGCTCCTATGTACAAGAATATAACTACTATAATACTGCTCCTATGTACAAGAATATAACTACTATAATACTGCTCCTATGTACAAGAATATAACTACTATAATACTGCCTCCTATGTACAAGAATATAACTACTATAATACTGCTCCTATGTACAAGAATATAACTACTATAATACTGCTCCTATGTACAAGAATATAACTACTATAATACTGCTCCTATGTACAAGTTCTCTTAATATTGCTCCTATGTACAAGAATATAACTACTATAATACTGCTCCTCTGTACAAGAATATAACTACTATAATACTGCTCCTATGTACAAGAATATAACTACTATAATACTGCCCCTATGTACAAGAATATAACTACTATAATACTGCTCCTATGTACAAGAATATAACTACTATAATACTGCCCCTATGTACAAGAATATAACTACTATAATACTGCTCCTATGTACAAGAATATAACTACTATAATACTGCTCCTATGTACAAGAATATAACTACTATAATACTGCTCCTATGTACAAGAATATAACTACTATAATACTGCTCCTATGTACAAGAATATAACTACTATAATACTGCTCCTATGTACAAGAATATAACTACTATAATACTGCTCCTATGTACAAGAATATAACTACTATAATACTACTCCTATGTACAAGAATATAACTACTATAATACTGCTCCTATGTACAAGAATATAACTACTATAATACTGCCCCCTATGTACAAGAATATAACTACTATAATACTGCTCCTATGTACAAGAATATAACTACTATAATACTGCTCCTATGTACAAGAATATAACTACTATAATACTGCCCCTATGTACAAGACTATAACTACTATAATACTGCCTCCTATGTACAAGAATATAACTACTATAATACTGCCCCTATGTACAAGACTATAACTACTATAATACTGCTCCTATGTACAAGAATATAACTACTATAATACTGCTCCTATGTACAAGAATATAACTACTATAATACTGCTCCTATGTACAAGAATATAACTACTATAATACTGCTCCTATGTACAAGAATATAACTACTATAATACTGCTCCTATGTACAAGAATATAACTACTATAATACTGCTCCTCTGTACAAGAATATAACTACTATAATACTGCTCCTATGTACAAGAATATAACTACTATAATACTGCTCCTATGTACAAGAATATAACTACTATAATACTGCTCCTCTGTACAAGAATATAACTACTATAATACTGCTCCTATGTACAAGAATATAACTACTATAATACTGCTCCTATGTACAAGAATATAACTACTATAATACTGCCCCTATGTACAAGAATATAACTACTATAATACTGCTCCTATGTACAAGAATATAACTACTATAATACTGCCTCCTATGTACAAGAATATAACTACTATAATACTGCTCTATGTACAAGAATATAACTACTATAATACTGCTCCTATGTACAAGAATATAACTACTATAATACTGCTCCTATGTACAAGACTATAACTACTATAATACTACTCCTATGTACAAGAATATAACTACTATAATACTGCTCCTATGTACAAGAATATAACTACTATAATACTGCTCCTATGTACAAGAATATAACTACTATAATACTGCTCCTATGTACAAGAATATAACTACTATAATACTGCTCCTATGTACAAGAATATAACTACTATAATACTGCTCCTATGTACAAGAATATAACTACTATAATACTGCTCCTATGTACAAGAATATAACTACTGTAATACTGCTCCTATGTACAAGAATATAACTACTATAATACTGCTCCTATGTACAAGAATATAACTACTATAATACTGCTCCTATGTACAAGAATATAACTACTATAATACTGCCTCCTATGTACAAGAATATAACTACTATAATACTGCCTCCTATGTACAAGAATATAACTACTATAATACTACCTCCTATGTACAAGAATATAACTACTATAATACTGCCTCCTATGTACAAGAATATAACTACTATAATACTACCTCCTATGTACAAGAATATAACTACTATTATACTCCCTCCTATGTACAAGAATATAACTACTATAATACTGCTCCTATGTACAAGAATATAACTACTATAATACTACCTCCTATGTACAAGAATATAACTACTATAATACTGCTCCTATGTACAAGAATATAACTACTATAATACTGCTCCTATGTACAAGAATATAACTACTATAATACTGCTCCTATGTACAAGAATATAACTACTATAATACTGCTCCTATGTACAAGAATATAACTACTATAATACTACTTTATAATACTGCTCCTATGTACAAGAATATAACTACTATAATACTGCTCCTATGTACAAGAATATAACTACTATAATACTTTTTTTTTCTATAATACTGCTCCTATGTACAAGAATATAACTACTATAATACTGCTCCTATGTACAAGAATATAACTACTATAATACTGCTCCTATGTACAAGAATATAACTACTATAATACTGCCTCCTATGTACAAGAATATAACTACTATAATACTGCTCCTATGTACAAGAATATAACTACTATAATACTGCTCCTATGTACAAGAATATAACTACTATAATACTGCTCCTATGTACAAGAATATAACTACTATAATACTACTCCTATGTACAAGAATATAACTACTATAATACTGCTCCTATGTACAAGAATATAACTACTATAATACTGCTCCTATGTACAAGAATATAACTACTATAATACTGCTCCTATGTACAAGAATATAACTACTATAATACTACCTCCTATGTACTAAGAATATAACTACTATAATACTGCTCCTATGTACAAGAATATAACTACTATAATACTGCTCCTATGTACAAGAATATAACTACTATAATACTGCCTCTTTTACTCTATATACTGCTCCTTTACAAATATAACTACTATAATACTACCTCCTATGTACAAGAATATAACTACTATAATACTACCTCCTATGTACAAGAATATAACTACTATAATACTACCTCCTATGTACAAGAATATAACTACTATAATACTACCTCCTATGTACAAGAATATAACTACTATAATACTACCTCCTATGTACAAGAATATAACTACTATAATACTGCTCCTATGTACAAGAATATAACTACTATAATACTACCTCCTATGTACAAGAATATAACTACTATAATACTGCTCCTATGTACAAGAATATAACTACTATAATACTGCCCCTATGTACAAGAATATAACTACTATAATACTGCTCCTATGTACAAGAATATAACTACTATAATACTGCTCCTATGTACAAGAATATAACTACAGTCATGGCCAAAAGTTTTGAGAATGATACAAATATTAATTTTTACAAAGTCTACTGCTTCAGTTTTTCTAATGGCAATTTGCATATACTCCAGAATGTTATAAAGAGTGATCAGCTTAACAGCAATTACTTGCAAAGTCAATATTTGCCTAGAAAATGAACTTTATCCCCCAAAACACATTTCAACATCATTGCAGCCCTGCCTTAAAAGGACCACCTAACATCGTTTCAGTGATTGCTCCATTAACACAGGTGTGGGTGTTGAGGACAGGGCTGGAGATCAATCTGTCATGATTAAGTAAGAATGACACCACTGGACACTTTAAAAGGAGGCTGGTGCTTGCCATCATTGTTTCTCTTCTGTTAACCATGGTTATCTCTAAAGAAACACGTGCAGTCATCATTGCACTGCACAAAAATGGCCTAACTGGGAAGAGTATTGCAGCTAGAAAGATTGCACCTCAGTCAACAATCTATCGCATCATCAAGAACTTCAAGGAGAGAGGTTCCATTGGTGCCAAAAAGGCTCCAGGGCGCCCAAGAAAGACCAGCAAGCGGCAGGACCGTCTCTTAAAAGTGTTTCAGCTGCGGGATCGGGCTACCAGCAGTGCAGAGCTTGCTGAGGAATGGCAGCAGGCAGGTGTGAGTGCATCTGCACGCACTGTGAGGCGGAGACTCTTGGAGCAAGGCCTGGTCTCAAGGAGGGCAGCAAAGAAGCCACTTCTCTCCAGAAAAAACATCAGGGACAGACTGATATTCTGCAAAAGGTACAGGGAGTGGACTGCTGAGGACTGGGGGAAAGTCATTTTCTCTGATGAATCCCCTTTTCGATTGTTTGGAACATCTGGAAAACAGCTTATTCGGAGAAGAAGAGGTGAGCGCTACCACCAGTCTTGTCTCATGCCAACTGTAAAGCATCCTGAAACCATTCATGTGTGGGGTTGCTTCTCAGCCAAGGGAATCGGCTCTCTCACAGTCTTGCCATGAATAAAGAATGGTACCAGAATGTCCTCCAAGAGCAACTTCTCCCAACCGTCCAAGAGCAGTTTGGCGCTCAACAATGCCTTTTCCAGCATGATGGAGCACCTTGCCATAAAGCAAAGGTGATAACTAAATGGCTCAGGGAACAAAACATAGAGATTTTGGGTCCATGGCCTGGAAACTCCCCAGATCTTAATCCCATTGAGAACTTGTGGTCGATCATCAAGAGACGGGTGGACAAACAAAAACCAACAAATTAAGACAAAATGAAAGCATTGATTCTGCAAGAATGGACTGCTATCAGTCAGGATTTGGTCCAGAAGTTGATTGAGAGCATGCCAGGGAGAATTGCAGAGGTCCTGAAGAAGAAGGGTCAACACTGCAAATATTGACTTGCTGCATTAACTCATTCTAAGTGTCAATATAAGCTTCTGTTACTCATAATATGAATGCAATTCTATTTCTGTATGTGATAAAAACATCTGACAAACACACATAAAAACCAGAGGGCAACAGATCATGTGAAAATACAATATTTGTGTCATTCTCAAAACTTTTGGCCATGACTGTACTATAATACTGCTCCTATATACAAGAATATAACTACTATAATACTGCCCCTATGTACAAGAATATAACTACTATAATACTACCTCCTATGTACAAGAATATAACTACTATAATACTGCTCCTATATACAAGAATATAACTACTATAATACTACCTCCTATGTACAAGAATATAACTACTATAATACTACCTCCTATGTACAAGAATATAACTACTATAATACTACCCCTATGTACAAGAATATAACTACTATAATACTACTCCTATGTACAAGAATATAACTACTATAATACTGCTCCTATGTACAAGAATATAACTACTATAATACTGCTCCTATGTACAAGAATATAACTACTATAATACTACCCCTATGTACAAGAATATAACTACTATAATACTACTCCTATGTACAAGAATATAACTGCTATACTACTACTCCTATGTACAAGAATATAACTACTATAATACTACCTCCTATGTACAAGAATATAACTACTATAATACTGCTCCTATGTACAAGAATATAACTACTATAATACTGCCCCTATGTACAAGAATATAACTACTATAATACTGCTCCTATGTACAAGAATATAACTACTATAATACTGCTCCTATGTACACAAATATAACTACTATAATACTACCTCCTATGTACAAGAATATAACTACTATAATACTGCCTCCTATGTACAAGAATATAACTACTATAATACTACCTCCTATGTACAAGAATATAACTACTATAATACTGCCCCTATGTACAAGAATATAACTACTATAATACTGCCTCCTATGTACAAGAATATAACTACTATAATACTACCCCTATGTACAAGATTATAACTACTATAATACTGCCCTATGTACTAGATAAAACTAGCAGGACTTGGAGCACTCGCTATAAGGTGTCGGATACAGTAGACCGGATACACTTGACCTGTAGATATACAATCTGACATATGAGGTATCCGGTGTCGGCTCTGCGGTGTGCAGTCGTATCGCTCGTCACCTGTCGCTTCTGTGTTAAAAGTCTCAGGCTGGTGTCAGGTACGCGGCTCGCCTCTCCCTCCTTCTATAATACGCGTGGAGCAGTACAGGATCCATGCTGCACTTCAGTTACTTCACGTGACATTATGTAATATTTACTGTCGCCCCATATCTTCAATTATGACAGTCTGCTGCAATAACAGACAAGTTCTGTAGACAGGTGTGGTGCTGTTTTCAGGAAACCCTATTGAGTTTATTGCAGTTTTACTACAGGTTGCAGACTGTCGGGGAATGCTGGGAGTTGTAGTTTTACAACAGCTGGATAGCTAAATGATGCCGCAGCACAACAAAGGCACTGCCCATTTGTCACCTACTTAAAACATCCCACACTTTGGACTGCTCCTCTAATATCAGTGAAATATGGCTGTTTATCCACCATCTGTCCACTAGGGGCACCATTTTATGCCTACCAGCTTTAAAAAGGACAGAAAGAGGAAGCCTTTAGCCCCACCCACTTTTACTTTGACTCCACCCATTCACAGCCATCTCTCTTTGCGCCCCCACAGTTTAGTTTCCCCCTCCAGTTGCCCCCAGTTTAATGTTGAGCTGCAGGCACAATTTTCATGATGTTATCACATCGCGCCTACAGCTGCTGCGGCAGAGACGATCAGCAGGGGAGCGAGGAGCGGGGAGCAGGGAGCGGGGAGGACCAGAGTATATTATGTTTGATAAGTACCAGGAGAGGGACATCATATTGTGGGGTCAACCGCAGGAGGACCTTATAGTATGGGGGTTAGCTGGACGGTGTGGGGGCAACTAGAGGGAGACATTAGACACTAGAGGCATTATAATGTGTGGGGGCACAAAGAAATGGAAGGGAATGGGCGGAGTCAAAGTAGAAGTGGGTGGAGCTAAACTGTCCCTCTCTGTTTTTGGGAGGTATGCCTGTGTGCGGAGGGGGGGGGGGGGGAGGTACACTATTACAGTAATAGTACACCGCCACCCCCCCCCCCCCACGGAGCTATTACAGTAATAGTACACCGCCACCCCCCCCCAGGGGGCACTATTACAGTAATAGTGCACCACCACTCCCCATATATAAACCCCGCCCCATCATGACCGCCGGGCCATGAATACTGCAGGGTGTGAATTGCCTCCGGGTGAACTACAAGTACCAGCATGGCTGCCAGGAGAAGCACAAAGAACTATAACAACCTGATTCAGGCAAAGCTCCCAGCGGAATAATGCTGGTGTTATACCCTGCTATTACTACAGGGGGCAGCAGTGGGGGACACATCATGGCTTAGCCTACAATTTCACTACTGCAATAGAAACAAGAAGAGGGCGGCAGCTCCTGGGGTGGAGGATGAGAGTGATGATCACTCCATGTGTGAGGAGGTTACTGTGTACAGAGGTCACCGACTGTACAGGGGAGAGGGGGAGGAAGATGGAGGCAGAGGAAGAGAGGATGGTGATTATGGGGGGCAGAGAGGAGAAGAGGATGGGACAGCGGAGGGGAAGATGAGGATGAGGGACAGAGAGGGGAGAAGGAAGAATGGAGGTGGGGGGGAACAGAGGATAATATGGGGGAGGAAAAAAAAAAAAAAAAAAAAAAAAAAGGGAAGAGAATGATGATAACGGTCATGGAAGAGATGACAGAGGAAGAACAGAGAGAGTGACCAGGGATATAGATATATATATATACACACACACTCACGTGATTTCCCCCCCAGCCCACTGTCCCTGGAAAATTTATACATCACACATGCGGTGACCTCTCTGATTAAAGTGCAGTTATAATTTGCAGCGTCACTAATATCCGGTGACTGCTGTGTGTGTGTGTGTGTGTGTGTGTGTGTGTGTGTGTGTACCGCTGTGTATATATATATATATATATATATATATATATATATATATATATATATATATATATATTATACACACACACACACACCGCCTGTAGTGTCACACAACATAATCTCTGACCCAACCAGATCATCATCGGAAGGGATGACAGGGTCACAGGCCTAATTGTGGTTGTGTACCTCTGACAACACTTCCTGCCCCACTGTTAAATCCACTCAGTTTTATCATAGGGACAGAGGCGGGGGGGGGGGGGTAATAGTATTATAGTAGTTATATTCTTGTACATACGAGTAGTATTATAGTAGTTATATTCTTGTACATAGGAGTAGTATTATAGTAGTTATATTCTTGTACATAGGAGGTAGTATTATAGTAGTTATATTCTTGTACACAGGGGCAGTATTATAGTAGTTATATTCTTGTACATAGGAGGTAGTATTATAGTAGTTATATTATTGTACATAGGAGCAGTATTATAGTAGTTATATTCTTGTACATAGGAGCAGTATTATAGTAGTTATATTCTTGTACATAGGAGTAGTATTATAGTAGTTATATTCTTGTACATAGGAGGTAGTATTACAGTAGTTATATTCTTGTACACAGGGGCAGTATTATAGTAGTTATATTCTTGTACATAGGAGGTAGTATTATAGTAGTTATATTCTTGTACATAGGAGTAGTATTATAGTAGTTATATTCTTGTACATAGGAGCAGTATTATAGTAGTTATATTCTTGTACATAGGAGCAGTATTATAGTAGTTATATTCTTGTACATAGGAGTAGTATTATAGTAGTTATATTCTTGTACATAGGAGTAGTATTATAGTAGTTATATTCTTGTACATAGGGGCAGTATTATAGTAGTTATATTCTTGTACATAGGAGGTAGTATTATAGTAGTTATATTCTTGTACATAGGAGTAGTATTATAGTAGTTATATTCTTGTACATAGGAGCAGTATTATAGTAGTTATATTCTTGTACATAGGAGTAGTATTATAGTAGTTATATTCTTGTACATAGGAGGTAGTATTATAGTAGTTATATTCTTGTACACAGGGGCAGTATTATAGTAGTTATATTCTTGTACATAGGAGGTAGTATTATAGTAGTTATATTCTTGTACACAGGGGCAGTATTATAGTAGTTATATTCTTGTACATAGGAGGTAGTATTATAGTAGTTATATTCTTGTACATAGGGGGCAGTATTATAGTAGTTATATTCTTGTACATAGGAATAGTATTACAGTAGTTATATTCTTGTACATAGGAGCAGTATTATAGTAGTTATATTCTTGTACATAGGGGGCAGTATTATAGTAGTTATATTCTTGTACATAGGAGCAGTATTATAGTAGTTATATTCTTGTACATAGGAGTAGTATTATAGTAGTTATATTCTTGTACATAGGAGCAGTATTATAGTAGTTATATTCTTGTACATAGGGGGCAGTATTATAGTAGTTATATTCTTGTACATAGGAGCAGTATTATAGTAGTTATATTCTTGTACATAGGAGTAGTATTATAGTAGTTATATTCTTGTACATAGGAGTAGTATTATAGTAGTTATATTCTTGTACATAGGAGGTAGTATTATAGTAGTTATATTCTTGTACACAGGGGCAGTATTATAGTAGTTATATTCTTGTACATAGGAGGTAGTATTATAGTAGTTATATTCTTGTACATAGGAGCAGTATTATAGTAGTTATATTCTTGTACATAGGAGCAGTATTATAGTAGTTATATTCTTGTACATAGGAGTAGTATTATAGTAGTTATATTCTTGTACATAGGAGGTAGTATTACAGTAGTTATATTCTTGTACACAGGGGCAGTATTATAGTAGTTATATTCTTGTACATAGGAGGTAGTATTATAGTAGTTATATTCTTGTACATAGGAGTAGTATTATAGTAGTTATATTCTTGTACATAGGAGTAGTATTATAGTAGTTATATTCTTGTACATAGGAGCAGTATTATAGTAGTTATATTCTTGTACATAGGAGCAGTATTATAGTAGTTATATTCTTGTACATAGGAGTAGTATTATAGTAGTTATATTCTTGTACATAGGAGTAGTATTATAGTAGTTATATTCTTGTACATAGGGGCAGTATTATAGTAGTTATATTCTTGTACATAGGAGGTAGTATTATAGTAGTTATATTCTTGTACATAGGAGTAGTATTATAGTAGTTATATTCTTGTACATAGGAGCAGTATTATAGTAGTTATATTCTTGTACATAGGAGCAGTATTATAGTAGTTATATTCTTGTACATAGGAGTAGTATTATAGTAGTTATATTCTTGTACATAGGAGGTAGTATTATAGTAGTTATATTCTTGTACACAGGGGCAGTATTATAGTAGTTATATTCTTGTACATAGGAGGTAGTATTATAGTAGTTATATTCTTGTACACAGGGGCAGTATTATAGTAGTTATATTCTTGTACATAGGAGGTAGTATTATAGTAGTTATATTCTTGTACATAGGGGGCAGTATTATAGTAGTTATATTCTTGTACATAGGAATAGTATTACAGTAGTTATATTCTTGTACATAGGAGCAGTATTATAGTAGTTATATTCTTGTACATAGGGGGCAGTATTATAGTAGTTATATTCTTGTACATAGGAATAGTATTATAGTAGTTATATTCTTGTACATAGGAGCAGTATTATAGTAGTTATATTCTTGTACATAGGGGGCAGTATTATAGTAGTTATATTCTTGTACATAGGAGGTAGTATTATAGTAGTTATATTCTTGTACATAGGGGGCAGTATTATAGTAGTTATATTCTTGTACATAGGAATAGTATTACAGTAGTTATATTCTTGTACATAGGAGCAGTATTATAGTAGTTATATTCTTGTACATAGGGGGCAGTATTATAGTAGTTATATTCTTGTACATAGGAATAGTATTATAGTAGTTATATTCTTGTACATAGGAGCAGTATTATAGTAGTTATATTCTTGTACATAGGGGGCAGTATTATAGTAGTTATATTCTTGTACATAGGAGGTAGTATTATAGTAGTTATATTCTTGTACATAGGGGGCAGTATTATAGTAGTTATATTCTTGTACATAGGAGGTAGTATTATAGTAGTTATATTCTTGTACATGGGGGGCAGTATTATAGTAGTTATATTCTTGTACATAGGGGGCAGTATAAGCAGGGTGTGGTGGGGATGGGTGGCTTATACCATGACACATTTACATTAGAGATATGGTTATCAATAAGCCAAGGTTGTTGCAGTTAATGAGTAACCTCCTATAATCTTACTTGCACTGTGTATACAGCTATACTAGGGTACTTATAGGTAGACCTCAACTATGAGAGACAAAATGAGAAAACAAATCCAGAAAATCACATTGTCTGATTTTTTTAAGAATTTATTTTCAAATTATGGTGGAAAATAAGTATTTGGTCACCTACAAACAAGCAAGATTTCTGTCTCTCACAGACCTGTAACTTCTCCTTTAAGAGGCTCCTCTGTCCTCCACTCATTACCTGTAGTAATGGCTCCTGTGTGACATTGTTATCAGTATAAAAGACTCCTGTCCACAACCTCAGTCACACTCCAAACTCCACTATGGTGAAGACCAAAGAGCTGTGGAAGGACCAGAAACAAAATGGTAGCCCTGCACCAGGCTGGGAAGACTGAATCTGCAATAGGCAAGCAGCTTGGTGTGAAGAAATCACCTGTGGGAGCAATAATTAGAAAATGGAAGACATACAAGACCACTGATAATCTCCCTCCATCAGGGGCTCCACGCAAGATCTCACCCCGTGGGGTCAAAATGATCACAAGAACGATGAGCAAAAATCCCAGAACCACACGGGGGGACCTAGTGAGTGACCTGCAGAAAGCTGGGACTAACGTAACAAAGGCTACCGTCAGTAACACACTACGCCGCCAGGGACTCAGATCCTGCAGTGCCAGACGTGTCCCCCTGCTTAAGCCAGTACATATCCGGGCCCGGCTGAAGTTTGCTAGAGAGCATTTGGATGTTCCAGAAGAGTATTGGGAGAATGTCATATGGTCAGATGAAACCAAAGTAGAACTGTTTGGTAGAAACACAACTCGCCGTGTTTGGAGGAGAGTGAATGCTGAGTTGTATCCAAAGAGCACCATACCTACTGTGAAGCATGGGGGGGCAACATCATGTATGGGGCTGTTTCTCTGCAAAGGGACCAGGACGACTGATCCGTGTACATGAAAGAATGAATGGGGCCATGTATGGTGAGATTGTGAGTGCAAACCTCCTTCCATCAGCAAGGCCATTGAAGATGAAACGTGGCTGGGTCTTTCAGCATGACAATGATCCCAAGCACACCACCAGGGCAACGAAGGAGCGGCTTCGTAAGAAGCATTTCAAGGTCCTGGAGTGGCCTAGCCAGTCTCCAGATCTCAGCCCCATAGAAAACCTTTGGAGGGAGTTGAAAGTCCGTGTTGCCCAGCGACAGCCCCAAAACATCCCTGCTCTAGAGGAGATCTGCATGGAGGAATGGGCCGACATACCAGCAACAGTGTGCGCCAACCTTGTGAAGACTTACAGGAAACGTTTCACCTCTGTCATTGCCAACAAAGGAGATAGAACAAAGGATTGAGATGAACTTTTGTTATTGACCAAATACTTATTTTCCACCATAATTTGCAAATAAATTCTTTAAAAATCAGACAATGTGATTTTCTGGATTAGTTTTCTCATTTTGTCTCTCATAGTTGAGGTCTACCTATGATGTCAATTACAGGCCGGCCTCATCTTTATAGGTGGGAGAACTTGCACAATTGGGGGCTGACTAAATACTTTTCCCCCACTGTATATACTGCAGGTCACTGGGTCACTCATGTAATATAATCTGGCAATCGTCTGAGTTTCTCTGAATGTTACAGAATAGGATCCTGGGCTCTTGGAGTATACAGATAAGGCGGCAGTATAACACCTGACACCGCCGAGTCCTCCTCCGCAGGCGCTGGAATCCTATCCCTGACAACAGAAGCTTCGCCGTCGTATCAAGTGCTTCAGCTATTTAATAATAAAGCGACACAAGACAATGTCGGGCGCCCGTGCGGCGCAGTCAGAGGAGGCGAGGTACCAGATACAATACAGCTTATGGCTGACTGTACATTCCCTCACAAGAAGTCTCTCTTCAAACAGCTGATCACATGTTACAATGTACCAGTGCAGACAAAACCTCGTAAAGGACACGCGAGGTATACACCATAAAAGCCTCAGCCTGTAGATTTTAATAAGGATTCTATTCATTCACAGCAAGCAGAGATAATGTATAGGGACTGGCACAGTTGCAGACTGTAAGGAGACTTTCCGCTCTGCTGGCACCACAGCCTATACGTGATGCATGTGCAGATCTGAGGGCGGCAGACGCCACGGCTGCCAAGTCTGCCCGGCAGAGGTGAATTCAGTGCAGGACAGCGGAGATAAAATATCATCCATCAGACAGGTCACCATAATGACCGCACGGCCGACGTCCTCAGCAGGAAATTTAGTGGCGGCAATGAAAACGGTGATTTGGTTCTTGGCATTTGCTCACATGTAAGTGCAGAGCAAGGAGGCGCCCGAACCCCCTGAGGAGGGGGCACCACAAAATGATCAATACATTATGGAGAGGCTCTCAGTCATTCCACCCAACTTTCCTTTGACCCTAAATGATCTGGAAGAGCAAGTGCAAAGTATGTCAGTCTTCACTGCAGCTTTGGTATTCCATTCATAAACCAGGAAGATCACAATGGGGTGAAGAGAAGACCCTATCACATAGCTGAGGACCCCAGAATTAGTATAGCTCAACTTGAATAGTTCACAGTCTCTGCTATCCTTGAATTATGACCTGGCTACAACAGAGGGTTTGTTACTCTGTATCCGGTCTAGACAATCCTGTCCGGTTTGGTACAATGTATCAGTGCAGGTATACTGTATCAGCCTGAGCTGACGCAGGACTATTAGAAGGGCAGCGCCAGGGCCAATACAGGAGATTACAGTAATAAATCACAAGATACAGATTATCTTCTCCTGACAGCCACAGTCTTGAGAATTTGGCAGCGGGACTGGTCATACTGGGATTAAGGCTGTGCCAGCCTGGGCACTGGTGTCAGAGTTTAGGGCTGGTTACATAACAGGGGGGTCCAATCTCCTGAGATCTGAATATCGTCCCAGTACTTGTGCCTGCGAATGGAAAAACCCAGCGTGGCCCTTGTTTCCTGACATCAGAGTCCCGCGGGCACGGTGCCCGATGAGCTCAGCGTGTGACAATGGTCAGACAAGAGCAGGCGGTATGTGGCCGGTATCATGAGGGCGGATCACGTTACTTTATTATTCCGAGCAATGAAAGGCAAGATAAACAAGTGATGAAGGGGAAGGATCAGCGGCGCCCAAGACGGGCACTGCCAGGCTCATGTAACAATGGAAAGCTGGGTGAGAGGCAATATGGCAACTGTCACAGCACTCACATGAGTTGTCACTCACAGAAGAGGATAGATCAGCTCGGGAAAGCTGGGTGACAATTCTGGCAAGGCAGTAATAAGGGTCATCTAGATATCATCGATTGTAAGCCCTTGCGGGCAGGGCCCTCTATCCCCCTGTGCCAGTGATCACTGCTAGTATTATCTGTTCTGTATATCGTGTACTGTATGTAAACCCTCAAATGTAAAGCACCATGGAATTAATATAATAATGTACAGAGCACCATGGGATTAATATAATAATGTACAGCCCATGGGATTAATATAATAATGTACAGAGCACCATGGGATTAATATAATAATGTACAGAGCACCATGGGATTAATATAATAATGTACAGCACCATGGAATTAATATAATAATGTACAGAGCACCATGGAATTAATATAATAATGTACAGAGCACCATGGAATTAATATAATAATGTACAGAGCACCATGGGATTAATATAATAATGTACAGCACCATGGAATTAATATAATAATGTACAGAGCACCATGGAATTAATATAATAATGTACAGAGCACCATGGAATTAATATAATAATGTACAGAGCACCATGGGATTAATATAATAATGTACAGAGCACCATAGGATTAATATAATAATGTACAGAGCACTATGGGATTAATATAATAATGTACAGAGCACCATGGGATTAATATAATAATGTACAGCACCATGGGATTAATATAATAATGTACAGAGCACCATGGGATTAATATAATAATGTACAGAGCACCATGGAATTAATATAATAATGTACAGAGCACCATGGGATTAATATAATAATGTACAGCACCATGGGATTAATATAATAATGTACAGAGCACCATGGAATTAATATAATAATGTACAGAGCACCATGGGATTAATATAATAATGTACAGAGCACCATAGGATTAATATAATAATGTACAGAGCACCATGGGATTAATATAATAATGTACAAAGCACCATAGGATTAATATAATAATGTACAGAGCACCATGGAATTAATATAATAATGTACAGAGCACCATGGAATTAATATAATAATGTACAGAGCACCATGGGATTAATATAATAATGTACAGAGCACCATAGGATTAATATAATAATGTACAGAGCACCATGGGATTAATATAATAATGTACAAAGCACCATAGGATTAATATAATAATGTACAGAGCACCATGGGATTAATATAATAATGTACAGAGCACCATGGGATTAATATAATAATGTACAGAGCACCATGGGATTAATATAATAATGTACAGAGCACCATGGGATTAATATAATAATGTACAAAGCACCATAGGATTAATATAATAATGTACAGAGCACCATGGGATTAATATAATAATGTACAGAGCACCATGGGATTAATATAATAATGTACAGAGCACCATGGGATTAATATAATAATGTACAGAGCGCCATGGAATTAATATAATAATGTACAGCACCATGGAATTAATATAATAATGTACAGAGCACCATGGGATTAATATAATAATGTACAGAGCACCATGGGATTAATATAATAATGTACAGCACCATGGGATTAATATAATAATGTACAGAGCACCATGGGATTAATATAATAATGTACAGCACCATGGGATTAATATAATAATGTACAGAGCACCATGGGATTAATATAATAATGTACACCACCATGGGATTAATATAATAATGTACAGAGCACCATGGGATTAATATAATAATGTACAGCACCATAGGATTAATATAATAATGTACAGAGCACCATGGGATTAATATAATAATGTACAGCACCATAGGATTAATATAATAATGTACAGAGCACCATGGGATTAATATAATAATGTACAGAGCACCATGGAATTAATATAATAATGTACAGAGCACCATGGGATTAATATAATAATGTACAGAGCACCATGGGATTAATATAATAATATACAGAGCACCATGGGATTAATGTAATAATGTACAGAGCACCATGGGATTAATGTAATAATGTACAGAGCACCATGGGATTAATATAATAATGTACAGCACCATAGGATTAATATAATAATGTACAGAGCACCATGGGATTAATATAATAATGTACAGCGCACCATGGGATTAATATAATAATGTACAGCGCACCATGGGATTAATAGAATAATATACAGAGCACCATGGGATTAATGTAATAATGTACAGAGCACCATGGGATTAATATAATAATGTACAGCACCATGGGATTAATGGTGCTATATAAACAACAATAATAATATTATTAATTTCCTAACAGGCATCACAAGCTCAATTTTAGGAAAGCTGAGACAGTCTGATCAATATGGTCACAAAACTCTCAATGGGGTTGCCACACAGCTTTCCCAAAGTACAGAAATGGCTAAATGTATATCAGTTACTGGGAAAGCTGAGTGACAACACAATCCATATGACTATTACACGGCCTACCCAGATTCCCCATGAGCAGACACATAAGAAATAGTTAGGTTTGTACATGTTCCTAGGAAAGCTGGGTTACAGCCCTTACAGTGAGCCCATCATTACGGCTTCCAAAGAGAGTTACCACCCAGCTTTATAAGGAACAGAAAAACTCAGCTATTTCTTATTTAGCTGTTTCTGGGAAAGCTGGATGACAACCCTTGTCATCCAGCTTTCCCAAGCTCCTTAAAGTGTAACTAACATCCTCCACTACTCTGTTTGTTAGACTCGCCACTCAGGACACTAGAAAAGCTGGGTGAGCACTCACGTGGGTGCTGAACTAGCAGCCATATTGGCCATTTCTCATTTATATCTGCACCTCAAAAGGTTGGGTGACAACTGCTTGTGTGGCAGTAATGGTCTCCATATGGACAGAGTTTTCACCCAGCTTTCCCAGGAGCAGATATAACCAAGACATTGGTAATTTTTTTTTTAGTACCGGAGGGCGACTCCAGGACATACGGATGATGTGGCGGTATATACAGTATCAGACGCTTGAGCGGAATTGTGTACAGTCAGGGACCCCTCCTCATATATACACAATTAGTAAAATATTACCATACAGTGCGAGCAGAAGTGCTGAGCGCGGCGGAGGAGAAATAATTCACCTCCGGGAGTAAAGCTGCGACTACCCAGAGCGAGTGTGACAAGGTCACCTTCAGCTCCCCTTGAAGGCCCTGGAGATGGAGGAGCGCCCTGCTGCAGGTACTGCGGGGTCTGTACCGGGCCGCTACACTCCAACAATGCTAGTACAAGGGGCTGGGTGTGACAACCTCTGTGAGAAATGGTTGTCAGTGCCTTTAGGAGTGGCAGACATGTGCCGGGCAGCAGGGAGTGGGGGATGGTGAGACCCTGCGGGTGTGAACAGCGGCCTCTTTGTGTGCTGCAGATTGTTGGCTGCTTCCTGCCGCTGCTCTCCGCAGTACAGGACAGAGAGGGCCACGTATGTACCACAGTCAGGTGACCACAACCTAATCTGCAGTAATTGGATTATAAATGCAGGGAAGATTTTAATCTCGGCAAAAACAGAAGCACCATTAACCCTTACAGCCCTGCACAGACAGGACTTTCTATCACCGCCCCTTCAATCTCTGGGACATGACATCTCACCACCCCAGTACAACAAACCTAATCATTGCCTCGCACCAAGCTCAGCACACTACTCTCCTGAAACGCTCTGTGCTGCTGGGAAGACTCTTCCATAATGTAATGCTAAATTGTGAACTCAGCTGAAAACACTCTGTGCTGCTGGAGGACCCTGCTCCTCCCATTATGTAACTCAGACTTTGTTCCTGAAATGTTCTGTGCTGCTGGGCTCCTTTCACTATGCTACAATTAGTCAGGGACAGGTCACACCCCCAAACCACACACAAGCCATGACCTCACATAACATTGCTCTCCTCTCCTGAAATACTCTGTGCTGCCGTAATTAATCCAATCTCTCATGGCAGTGCCTGACACACATTTGTCGGAGGTTGTCAGCAGGGAAGAGTTGGTTTATCGATGTAACTTGTGCACACAGTAAGGTAGCTCCTCCTGGCACGGTGGATTTTATCAAGTCATAATAGGAAGTACAAGACGTGACAGATAAGAGGCTGAATGTGAACGCCGCCCACTCCCCTGCTGGTCACAGGACTAAAAACATCCTTTTCACTCAGATAGCTGTGTTTTAACCCTTAACACACCTGGACTGGCCAAAACACGCACGAGACCTTGGAGACGTCATGAACATGTGCGGCTCATACAACATACAATGCAAAGAAGAGGACAAAGCAGGTGCCAATAATAGCACAAGAGGAACCCCAAAATCAGCTCACTGTTCTCCTGAAATACTCTGTACTGCTGGGTTATACGGATCCTTCCACTAGGTAACACTCAGAGGAAGTCATACTGAAACACTCTGTGCTGCTGGAGACCCCACTACTTTCAACTTCCAGCTATCAAGCCCAAAAACTAGCACAATTACTTCCTGAAACTCTGTGGTGCTGGGGACCCCGCTTGACCTCCAGTCTCAGGACACCGTCTACTACAGGGGTAGGCAACCTTTTTTGTTTGGTGTGCCGATTTTAATTAAAAAAAAAAAAAAAAAAAAAAATCAAAACACGAGGTACTCGGAGTGCCGGTCAATAATTGTAAGTCTGACGACCCCTAAACTAAAGTCATATACCACAAACCATAACACAGAAGTGCTTCCACCAGATGCTTTAGGACGCATGTGTTTACTGCTATTTCCTGGGACGCTCCTGTACTTTCCGATTAGAAGCAATGAAAGTCCATGTACAGCCCCCAATTAGTGGTAAATGTAAGTGTCCAGGAGCAGCGTATGGCAGCACCTTATGGTGAAAACACACTATGTATCTGGATGCAGATATAGTCTTAGGCCACTGGAACTTTTACTTCGATGTAAAACTGGTGCATTTTTGCACAAAAAAAAAAAAAAAAAAAACAAGCCTGAGTTTTCTGTGCAAAAACACATCCTTAATACAGAAAACACACCGTTATACAGAATAATGTCCCACAGCCACAGCGGCCCCTGCACACGGTATTATGTCCCACAGCGGCCCCTGCACACGGTATTATGTCCCACAGCGGCCCCTGCACACGGTATTATGTCCCACAGCGGCCCCTGCACACGGTATTATGTCCCACAGCAGCCCCTGCACACGGTATTATGTCCCACAGCAGCCCCTGCACACGGTATTATGTCCCACAGCAGCCCCTGCTGTGTAATGACATCAGACGCAGACGTGACACCTGAGGCCCTGTCAGCTGACTTCAGGCAGAAGCGCTCGAAGAGCACAGAACGGCTGCGAATCCAGGGAAGGCGAGTTAACTTTTTTTTTTTTTTATGATTGATCACCTCCCCGGGGGGCTCCGCTTATTATACTTTGGGATCTGAAGAGACCCCACAATATAATAATAGTTTCGTTTCGGCCGCGTTTGGTCCGATCGAAACTGCTGGGTGAGGACTCGGGCTGCCGTGCCAGGAAAATATGCCTCGTGTGCCGGGGGTTGCCGACCCCTGGTCTACTATGTAAAAGTCAGCAAACACTACAACTGAAATACTCTGCACTGCTGGGGTGCAACGTTCCTTTCACTATGTAACTCTCAGCACACTCTCGCCCTGAAACACTCTGTGCGGCTGGGAGGTAATGTTCGGTCTACTTCATAACGCTAAGCATTTCTTTCCTGAAATACTCTGCGCTGCTCTTTGCACTACATAACTCTCAGTCTGTGCCACTCCCTCCCATCACTATTCCGATGAGGTTATGTGGACAGGTAGGACGGACCACGCTGGACCTTCACCTGACTAACAACGGTCAGTGACGAGCCAGACACCAGTGACACACACAGCGGCGGCTCGTCTTATAACACCCCGGCACTATGTAATCTATAGGGCACAGTGACTTACATTCTCCTGGGCAGGGCACGGAGGGGGGTCAGCCAGGAGGGCACACATATCATCATATTGGTCATGCTGGGAGTCGGTGCCCTCTGAGGTGACTGGCATGTGTCCTCTGCGCAGCCTCAGGACAGACTCAGGACGGACGCTGCTCCCCTCCTCTTCTGGTGTGTTCATGGGATGTGGGGGTCCCACGTCAGGGTCCTTTGTGCTGGACGTATGGCCAGCGTCACAACAAGGATCTGCAGAGAGAGAAAAGACGACAACATGAGTATCACCAGTCATATCCACAGAGCCCAAAAACATGTGGTAAAGGTGAGCGGGTTACTGTGGTGTGTGGTGTGCGGAAGCATGGCGAGCCGCCTGACAACCTGCGCAGGAGAGAGAGAGCGCCGTGCCTGACACCGCACACCTAATATCTGACACATCATAAAAGTTATTAATTCATCAAGTGCTAGGAAATCTGATAAGACCCCCCCCCCCCCCCATATACCAGCGCATCATAAACCTGACATCACATTACATCAGGACACCACGGGGCAAGGTCTCTTAAAGGGGAAGATACTTGACATATGGAAGATCAGAAAAATTCTGGGAAAGCTAACAACCAATATGGCAGCCATTGCAGCACAATAACAGTGATATAGCTGTGATCCAACTTTCCTAAAATACGATGTTAAATGCAAAAAGCATAAAAAAAAAAAACAACTAAATTTCATGGGAAAACACAACTTAGCGTAGTTGGTAAAGTCGCCAGCAGCGCCCGCAGCTCTCGGCAGAGCCAAAAATACATGTGGAAGTCAGCAGAGGGTTCAGTGCCTGCACGCAGCTGTGCCCGGGCTCGTACCAGGCCCGTCTGAGCCCTGACCTCAAGAAGATTGTGTTGAGCTGGCAGGAAAGTACAGAGAGATGGCGTGTGCTGCCGGGGGAGGGGAGGAGGGGGCACACGCTGCTCATAATCAACAGCTTAATATGCAAAACAGGGGCTCAGCATTAACAAGGAAAGGCGCTCAGGGCGGGATTAGCCAACTGGCAGAGGACGGCAACCGGGGAGGGTGAGACGGCCACTTACTGCGTAATTACCTGCCTCAAATAGGGTCTGACCCCCCAATAATACAGTCACATTATATCATGTGATATTTTAGCTGCACCGGCCCTTTAAATCTACAGTCCCTACAGAGTCCACAGAGCTGAAGTCATTTGCTGGCAAATCCCTAGAGATCGACTTATTGTAGCTGTTAGTAAATATGATGAATCATTATCATGGGAGGCAGCAACATCCGAGGAAGCAATACCTGCCGGCGAGGGAGACGCTGCCAGAGATGGAAAGCAGCTGAGTACTGCCCAATCTGTCACCAGAAACTACTCCGCACTGTCTGAGCACTGCTCAACCCAGGATCACAACCCCCAACATCACATTATAGTAGTTATATTCTTGTACATAGGAGCAGTATTATAGTAGTTATATTCTTGTACATAGGAGCAGTATTATAGTAGTTATATTCTTGTACATAGGAGCAGTATTATAGTAGTTATATTCTTGTACATAGGAGGTAGTATTATAGTAGTTATATTCTTGTACATAGGAGGTAGTATTATAGTAGTTATATTCTTGTACATAGGAGCAGTATTATAGTAGTTATATTCTTGTACATAGTAGTATTATAGTAGTTATATTCTTGTACATAGGAGTAGTATTATAGTAGTTATATTCGTGTACATAGGAGTAGTATTATAGTAGTTATATTCTTGTACATAGGAGCAGTATTATAGTAGTTATATTCTTGTACATAGGAGGTAGTATTATAGTAGTTATATTCTTGTACATAGGAGGTAGTATTATAGTAGTTATATTCTCATACATAGGAGCAGTATTATAGTAGTTATATTCTTGTACATAGGAGTAGTATTATAGTAGTTATATTCTTGTACATAGGAGTAGTATTATAGTAGTTATATTCTTGTACATAGGGGCAGTTTTATAGTAGTTATATTCTTGTACATAGGGGGCAGTATTATAGTAGTTATATTCTTGTACATAGGAGCAGTATTATAGTAGTTATATTCTTGTACATAGGGGGCAGTATTATAGTAGTTATATTCTTGTACATAGGAGCAGTATTATAGTAGTTATATTCTTGTACATAGTAGTATTATAGTAGTTATATTCTTGTACATAGGAGCAGTATTATAGTAGTTATATTCTTGTACATAGGAGTAGTATTATAGTAGTTATATTCTTGTACATAGGAGCAGTATTATAGTAGTTATATTCTTGTACATAGGGGCAGTATTATAGTAGTTATATTCTTGTACATAGGGGCAGTATTATAGTAGTTATATTCTTGTACATAGGAGCAGTATTATAGTAGTTATATTCTTGTACATAGGAGGTAGTATTATAGTAGTTATATTCTTGTACATAGGAGCAGTATTATAGTAGTTATATTCTTGTACATAGGAGTAGTATTATAGTAGTTATATTCTTGTACATAGGGGGCAGTATTATAGTAGTTATATTCTTGTACATAGGAGCAGTATTATAGTAGTTATATTCTTGTACATAGGAGGTAGTATTATAGTAGTTATATTCTTGTACATAGGGGGCAGTATTATAGTAGTTATATTCTTGTACATAGGGGCAGTATTATAGTAGTTATATTCTTGTACATAGGAGTATGTACAAGAGCCCTACTATGGTAGAACCCAAAAGAGTTCATTGTAAATCAATGGGTCCCATTGAGGGCTATGATTTCCTTCCTGTTACACTGTGATCGCTGTAATATCAGCGGTGACTGGAGTTCCCATTACTCAGAGTACATACAGATATTAGTCTGGGATCTCGCAGGCAGCTCTCGCTCTCTCTGTGGAATGTTAGTTAATGGAGGTGCCCGGGGCGAGTTCCCCAGCATGGCACAGGTGTATATGAGATGTAATGCTGAGCACAGGTGCTGACGCTCTTCTGTGGGCACACAGTGTTCTGCGCTGCGGGTGTGTACAGAGCCTGAGCCTGCTTGTTTACCAAAATAATAAAACAAAAGCATAAAAGCAAAGGAAGCGGCTGAGGGAGTGTATACAGCCGGCAGCAGGAATCCTACCCCACACCACAGGCCTAGATGGAGAACGTAAGAGGACACACTGTAGTAGTACTACAACTCACAGCATGACCCAAAACCCTGCTTGGTAAAGTTTTTTGGTGCTTTAAGTTTTTATTTTCCTCCCCTGACCACACACCATAACTGCAGTTCAGGCCCATTAACTTGAAGGTGTGAACAGGGTCACATTTTGAACAAATGTCTATATAACACATTTGGGGCTGTCCACCCTATAGCAGCGCAGCCGCACAGTAATGTGAATATGCCCCTGCACAGCGCAGGCGCCTCTTGGCAGCGGCTGTGGACTATGACTAAAAAGCAGTTATGTGGCAACCGGGATGAGTCTTAGGTAACACTGCTGGAATGCAGCGTAAAAGTCGCGCCCCGCGTCTAGGAAACGTAAGACTGATGCCTGGAAACTTCAACACATTGTCCAGGAATTTTCAGACCGCAGTCACTACAGATGTTCAAGGAAACCTGGTACACGGAGGACGTCATTACTACAGATGAAAAAGATGGAGCTCCTGTCCGTACCCCCTCCTCCACAGTCAAGACACACAGCAGGGCATGCTGGGAGTTGTAGTTTTGCACGCTGAGAGGTCGGGGACGCTGGCATAACCACCACTAGCTGGCAGATGCTAATTTCTATCATCTCTCTGGCTGTAGGATATAAAGCTTTAGATGCAGCTTTTGCTGTGACTGGAGTAGAAGACATGAGAAACTGTACACAATTAACTAAAACAAAGCAAAGTGGTTATTAGATTAGGACTACACGTGAATTTGCCTCCGACTCCCGTTGTGAGACCACCGGGTTGCCCTGTGACCCCAAAGGTGTCGCAACTTCTAGTCACAAAAAAGTCAAACACTGCTCGACTTTATTGTGACAGTTGCAGCACCCTCGGGGTCACAGCAACCATTCACCAACACTAGTAAAGGAGTCACGGCCAAAATCCCCGTGTAGATCTGACCTTAATTCATATACTCCACATTGTGATCATCTCCAAGCTGCAGCGATGGACACAAACCACCCTATTAGATATCAGCAGAACCTCCGCGTGTCGCCACAGTTCACCGCCGATCCCCCGATACTAATCAAGTGTATTGGCATCAGGGCGAAGCTGCTGACAGTCACAATCCAGGCAGCGACTCGGCCTCTCCAGCCTGGACTGTGCCAGGAAATATTTACACTGCAACCATCCAATCCCCTCAGGCGAAGTTTAATGACTCGGAGGAACCGACGCTGCGCAATACGAAAAATTAACACAGTAAAGTAATATTGTGCAGAGTGACCGAGGGATAAGCACAGGGGACAGAAGTGTATCACATCTCCAAACACTGCGGATACAGGAGAATAAGTCTGGAACGGCAGGAAGATCCAGACAGATGACACTCACAACACTCGAGGACAGCGCGGAGGTAGTCTGGAATCTGCCCAGTCTCAGAGATTCAGACTGTTCCTTCACCATGCTTTACACTGCACCTCTTCTCTATTAGGGAACCTTCACACGGTGGAAAATGAAGAGGAACTCCTTTTCCTTTCTCACCGTACGTGTAGGCCGCGGTCTAACCACGATGTTTATTTTTTTTTTCAGCGTCCTGCTGCGATCTCTGCCTGTCATTGAAAACAAATGGCGGAATCTGCTGTGGACTCAGGGGTGGAATATACCCCAAATCCATGGCAAATTCCTACTACTTTACCTGTTGCTTACCGCCATGCTTTACACTGCACTTCTGCTCTATTAGGACACAACCGAGATCAATAATTCCAGGTCCGCTGCATTGTCTAGGGGGGCCTGAGCTAGTCTGACATCCACTTCACTTCAGTTCAGTTCTTTTACACTGCACCTCTAAAATCCAGCTCTTATTTCAGAGATTTAGGCTGTTGCTTTACACTGCATCTCTGCTCTACCAAAGCACAGCGATGATCGGTGACTTCAGCGTAGTTGTACTGTCTATTGGCGTTTTCCGTTAGTAGTCGTCGGAAGACTGAAATCCCCCTCGTGCCCCATCAGAAGTTAGGCTGCTCTCCTGTCTCCCCCATGCTTTACACTACAGCTCTACTTGGCGCCTACATAGTAGGGACAAAATAGTCCCCCGTCACCCTTTAACAAGATTCTCCACCGCAGAGAGTCACAATACTTTATAAAGGCACAACGCAGCTGCTGCAGAACCTCCTGACTGGCGTAATCCCCATGCTCAATCCCAAAATATTCTCACCATCTAAAAGCTACTTAAACCAGTCAAACTGGAATTGTGGGGAGCAAAACAGGAATAACCACCTGGATGACGGGATTAGATACAAGGTTCTTGTCCCCCATGTTACCCTCCAGTGTGCAGGCACCTATAGAAGGCTCCACCCTCCTGTGGGCGCTACCGAAACCAAACAAGACCCAGCAGGAAGAAGAACTAAAATTACAAGAAGATGGCATATAGTCTTCTGCTGCTCACAAAGCCGATGGGTTTGTTACAATGTATCAGACAGTAAACAGATTACCTCTGAGAGGATTGCCTACACTGAATACATTGTAACAGACTAGGGTAGGACAGGATGCAGGTAAGGGTCCCAAAAATGGGGAGTCACAAAGTATTAGAAGTGACCGGGGTTCATTGAAAACACTCCAAGTACTACATGTATCACAATGCACCGCAGGAGACGTCTCTGGATGTGACCGACACAAGGTTACGCAGGAATTCTACACTTTGTACAATGCTCACCCTAGTCCTGAAGTCTCGGACACAGCACCAGGTACAGGAGTCTCCGGAGTCCTGGCGACAAGTACAGAAAAAGGTCATCCGAGCCGCAGCTGCTGAACCTAATCCTAAAATAGGAGCACATACCGGACAGTGCGCCAAACCCGATGCTATGGGCACATAATCCAGAGCAGGGAGCTAGCGAGCAATCATAATAAAGTGGACTAAAATAACCAGCAGCACCTCAGACGTTCACAGGGAGCACTACAGAATGTGGGGGACTTGTACGTACCACGGCTTTTATGGTGGCATCAATCAGCTCAAAGTCACATGCAAAGAGAGAAAAAAAAAAAAAGTCACATGAGCCCCCGGTCAGCAATTTGGGGCCAGTCAGTGGATGTCACGATCCATGTACAATGACAGAGGAGTCATGTGCAGCGCTGGGCCTGGTATAACATGGGACTTGCTAGATCAAGAGGCCAGAACCCCCGCTGAGGAGCAGGGACCCGGCCGATGATCTGAGACGCCAGCAGATACGTCACCAGCAAGAGCCGCTTTACTAGGTGTAATTGGCTTGTACATGATGCGCGGCCTTAAATCCACACAGTTATTAATGTCAAGGACTCGCTCTGCACGGAGGAGCTAACAGAGGAGGAGCACAGCGCAATAGCCAGGGACCGAGGGCCACGACACAAACTAATATAATGTGCTAATGGAAGTATAGACAAGACTGGATAACAAGCAACCTATTACTCCCAGTTATCAGCCATGTCAGGAGAGGACAGGCCGACTGCAGAGATATTTCCATCCATATATGTGACCAATATCAGCGGTTCTCATAACGCTCCAGAGTTACCGGCCCTTTAAATACAGGTGCTCTATATCTGGGTCTTGGCCAGATCAGCGGTCAGACATGGAGTACAGTCTACAGCTACACAGCGAGGTCTCATTTTCCACCAAGACCTGGTGACTGGACCTGCGGCCGCTACAGGAGATTTACTGCACAAATCAGATTTAATTACATGAAAAATAAAGGCTGCAAAACACCACCTGAGCCCCAGAATACATCCGATACACTCCAGATGTGGCAGCCATTACTAGCCAGCAGGGGTCTCCAACCTGCGGCTCTCTAGTATGAATCCATCACCCCCAATATGCCCTGACAGAATACTACTATATGTACTTAAAGGGATTGTACAGAACTGGCAAAACATGACTTTCTAAATTCAGCACCACCTCTGTCCACAGTTTGTGGGTGGTATTGCAGCAATGGTATGGTGTGGCGCTGCTTTTTTAGGATATCCCTCTAGGTGCAGTTTTATCCTCTTAGTTACCTCCTGGCATGTCAGACAGCAGAGGGGCACCGCGACTCAGTAATATCACCATTTTATGCAGGTCAGATACTGCCAAATTTGTGCCAGAAAATTCAATGGTGGCTTATTATGGACAGCAAATAAGAGTCCAACTCACCAGACACAGGTGAAGGCTTACCCCACCGCACACCCCCTGCTTGTCTCCTATCTACTGTATACAGGGTGACTGCTTTCCACAAGCAACATTTCTGGTCTCGGCTGCACTGGATGTCAGGGAAAGGGCACAGACAGTAAGAAATTGTGTCATCTTAAATAAAACATTCAATCTTGTGATTTTATTTTTTTTTTCTATTTAGTCAGACGACTAACCAATCAGCTGCATAGTTAAGAGTATCCCGCCTGCAGAATCCACCACCTTTGGACTCTACTGACCCCAGGGCTGGGTATAGGGATGGTTTTGGGCTCGGCATCAATCACAGGGTGGTGGCAAACTGCAGGCAACAAAGTCCCAAACACCAAATGGGTAGTGGCTGCCCCTGGCCGGGCATAGAGTCATACAAGATACACAGATATAGAGGAACCTATGGCTGCACATGCTGGTATACACAGGCACAAAGGGTGTCAGGCGTCAGGCCTTCTACACCCACAGACAGTGAATGCAGTCATCGAGCTGTGGGGACCCAGAACCAGGCAAAGTAAATATAAACCTGCTAACTACAGGAAGAGGCACCGGAACAGGGCACCTCACAGCAAACCCTGAAGAACACACAGGTGACCTGCAGGGGGCACCAAGAGGACAGGACAGAGGGGGGTGCAGAGCAAGCAAAATCAGGCAGTATACTGGTGTAAAGTGTAGCGGGATAAATGATGATGGGCAGTATACACAGTGATGGGATAGAGGGGCAACAGATGAGTGTAGAGCATTATAGGACAGAGTGACGTAGGTCACCCATATACGGGGCGACAGGACAGAAAGAGGTAGGCCACCAATATATACGGGGTGACAGGACCGAGTGAGGTAGGCCACCAATATATACGGGGGTGACAGGACCGAGTGAGGTAGGCCACCAATATATACGGGGGTGACATGACATAGTGAGGTAGGCCACCAATATATACCAGGGTGACAGGACAGAAAGAGGTAGGCCACCAATATATACAGGGGTGACAGGACAGAAAGAGGTAGGCCACCAATATATACGGGGGTGACAGGACATAGTGAGGTAGGCCACCAATATATACGGGGGTGACAGGACCGAGTGAGGTAGGCCACCAATATATACGGGGGTGACAGGACCGAGTGAGGTAGGCCACCAATATATACGGGGGTGACAGGACAGAAAGAGGTAGGCCACCAATATATACGGGGGTGACAGGACAGAGGGAGGTATGCCACCAATATATACTGGGGTGACAGGACAGAGGGGAATAGGCCCGTGTACAGGCTGCAGGACAGTAGATAGTATACAGGGTGTGGGGCAGGCAGCTGGGTGTCATTGTATGGGCTGTATATGATGAACTGTGAGATATGATGGCTATAAATACACCAGTATACAGCCTGGCAGAAAACGTGGTACTGTGTGTCATACAAAGCAATAAGACTGACTGATAAAATATATGGGTGTAAACGTGACAGGATGTCTGACAGTGGACGGGTATACAGGGACAGAATATGGGAGCAGAGGGTGACAGCACACATAGGGGATAAGGGAAGTATATGGGCATACAAGGTGACAACAGAGGGTACTAGATGGGTATATATGTGGGTGTACAGAGAGTATCAGTATAAAGGTATATATGTGTACAGGGTGTTTGCCCGCACACCGTGTGACAATTCGGGGTTACTGGGGGAAGCATGTAGGTATACAGGGTGACAGCAGAGGGGCCATGAGGCAGGTCACGGGTATACAGGGTGACAGGCCTGGGGGCAGTATATGGGTATATATGTGGGGGTACAGAGATAATCAGTATATAGGTATATATGTGAGGGTACAGAGATAATCAGTATATAGGTATATATGTGAGGGTACAGAGATAATCAGTATATAGGTATATATGTGAGGGTACAGAGATAATCAGTATATAGGTATATATGTGAGGGTACAGAGATAATCAGTATATAGGTATATATGTGGGGGTACAGAGATAATCAGTATATAGGTATATATGTGGGGGTACAGAGATAATGAGTATATAGGTATATATGTGGGGGTACAGAGATAATGAGTATATAGGTATATATGTGGGGGTACAGAGCTAATGAGTATATAGGTATATATGTGGGGGTACAGAGATAATCAGTATATAGGTATATATGTGGGGGTACAGAGATAATCAGTATATATGTGGGGTACAGAGATAATCAGTATATAGGTATATATGTGGGGGTGCAGAGATAATGAGTATATGGGTATATATGTGGGGGTACAGATATAATCAGTATATATGTGGGGTACAGATATAATCAGTATATAGGTATATATGTGGGGGTGCAGAGATAATGAGTATATAGGTATATATGTGGGGGTACAGAGATAATCAGTATATAGGTATATATGTGGGGGTACAGAGATAATGAGTATATAGGTATATATGTGGGGGTACAGAGCTAATGAGTATATAGGTATATATGTGGGGGTACAGAGATAATCAGTATATAGGTATATATGTGGGGGTACAGAGATAATCAGTATATATGTGGGGTACAGATATAATCAGTATATAGGTATATATGTGGGGGTACAGAGATAATGAGTATATAGGTATATATGTGGGGGTACAGAGATAATCAGTATATAGGTATATATGTGGGGGTACAGATACAACCAGTATATATGTGGGAGTACAGATATAATCAGTATATATGTGGGGTACAGATATAATCAGTATATAGGTATATATGTGGGGGTACAGAGATAATGAGTATATAGGTATATATGTGGGGGTACAGAGATAATCAGTATATAGGTATATATGTGGGGGTACAGAGATAATGAGTATATAGGTATATATGTGGGGGTACAGAGATAATCAGTATATAGGTATATATGTGGGGGTACAGAGATAATGAGTATATAGGTATATATGTGGGGGTACAGAGATAATCAGTATATAGGTATATATGTGGGGGTACAGAGATAATCAGTATATAGGTATATATGTGGGGGTACAGAGATAATGAGTATATAGGTATATATGTGGGGGTACAGAGATAATCAGTATATAGGTATATATGTGAGGGTACAGAGATAATCAGTATATAGGTATATATGTGAGGGTACAGAGATAATCAGTATATAGGTATATATGTGGGGGTACAGAGATAATGAGTATATAGGTATATATGTGGGGGTACAGAGATAATCAGTATATAGGTATATATGTGGGGGTGCAGAGATAATGAGTATATGGGTATATATGTGGGAGTACAGATATAATCAGTATATATGTGGGGTACAGATATAATCAGTATATATGTGGGGGTACAGAGATAATCAGTATATATGTGGGGGTACAGAGATAATCAGTATATAGGTATATATGTGGGGGTACAGAGATAATCAGTATATAGGTATATATGTGGGAGTACAGATATAATCAGTATATATGTGGGGTACAGAGATAATCAGTATATAGGTATATATGTGGGGGTGCAGAGATAATGAGTATATGGGTATATATGTGGGAGTACAGATATAATCAGTATATATGTGGGGTACAGATATAATCAGTATATATGTGGGGGTACAGAGATAATCAGTATATATGTGGGGGTACAGAGATAATCAGTATATATGTGGGGTACAGAGATAATCAGTATATAGGTATATATGTGGGGGTGCAGAGATAATGAGTATATGGGTATATATGTGGGGGTACAGAGATAATCAGTATATAGGTATATATGTGGGGGTACAGAGATAATGAGTATATAGGTATATATGTGGGGGTACAGAGATAATCAGTATATAGGTATATATGTGGGGGTGCAGAGATAATGAGTATATGGGTATATATGTGGGGGTACAGATACAACCAGTATATATGTGGGAGTACAGATATAATCAGTATATATGTGGGGTACAGATATAATCAGTATATAGGTATATATGTGGGGGTACAGAGATAATGAGTATATAGGTATATATGTGGGGGTGCAGAGATAATGAGTATATGGGTATATATGTGGGGTACAGATATAATCAGTATATAGGTATATATGTGGGGGTACAGAGATAATGAGTATATAGGTATATATGTGGGGGTACAGAGATAATCAGTATATAGGTATATATGTGGGGGTGCAGAGATAATGAGTATATGGGTATATGGGTATATATGTGGGGGTACAGATACAGCCAGTATATATGTGGGAGTACAGATATAATCAGTATATATGTGGGGTACAGAGATAATCAGTATATAGGTATATATGTGGGGGTACAGAGATAATCAGTATATAGGTATATATGTGGGGGTACAGAGATAATGAGTATATAGGTATATATGTGGGGGTACAGAGATAATCAGTATATAGGTATATATGTGGGGGTGCAGAGATAATGAGTATATGGGTATATATGTGGGGGTACAGATACAGCCAGTATTTATGTGGGAGTACAGATATAATCAGTATATATGTGGGGTACAGATATAATCAGTATATAGGTATATATGTGGGGGTACAGATACAACCAGTATATATGTGGGGGTACAGATACAACCAGTATATATGTGGGGGTACAGATACAACCAGTATATATGTGGGGGTACAGATACAACCAGTATATAGGTATATATGTGGGGGTACAGAGATAATCAGTATATAGGTATATATGTGGGAGTACAGAGATAATCAGTATATAGGTATATATGTGGGGGTACAGAGATAATCAGTATATATGTGGGGGTACAGGGTGTTTGCCCGCACACCGTGTGACAATCCGGGGTTACTGGGGCAGCACACAGATATAGCGCCACATAAGCACACCTGACGCTATCACTTCCTCCGCCTCCCGCTCTCGGCTCCCCGCTGCCCCCCTCACCTTCTCCCGCTCCCTGTCTCCAGCCACTCCGCTCTTCTGCCCGTCCAGCGGCCGCCGTCTCTTATTGTCGCCTCCCCGGGTTGCCTGGCAGCGTCACCATGACGCCTATCGCACGAGGGAGCGCTGACCAATCACAGCGCTCCTAGTTCGCATGCACTAGAACGTCGCGCGCACGAGCCCCGCCCTCGCCGCAATGCACGCCGGGAAGTGTAGTCCCTCTCAGCCCCGCCTCTTTATTTGTTTTGAACAGACCAAGGTCGCTGCGCACACGTGCTTCTAGCTGGCCAATCACAGTCTCCTTCTGACTTCCTCGTCACGTGAGCTATTTCCATAACAACCATGACTCTAATACAGGGGTGAGTCAAATTAAGTTTATGATTCTACAGCAGTCAG
This sequence comes from Leptodactylus fallax, assembly GCA_947044405.1. NCBI lineage: Eukaryota > Metazoa > Chordata > Amphibia > Anura > Leptodactylidae > Leptodactylus > Leptodactylus fallax. Next base: position 147,698 of record CAMRHE010000714.1, on the reverse strand, counting down.
TAAAATGACTGACACCCAGTAATGTTCACTGTACCAAGTTTGTAATATTAATAAGGCTGGGTTCACACTAGTGTTGGGTGACCGTTTGGGCATTCTGTCCCCCATGCCGCTTGAAAAACACCAGCAAGAAGGACTTTTCTCTCCATATTTTTCGGGCGGAAACCCACCGGACCCCATTATAGTCTATAGGGTCTATTATAGTCTATGGGGTCCATTATAGTCTATGGGGGTCCATTATAGTCTATGGGGGTCCATTATAGTCTATGGGGTCAGTGGGTTTCTGCTTCTTAAGTGGACCCGAAGAACGGAAACCCAAGCACAGGTATGAACCTAGTGTAAATGGTATTTCGGCTTATTACAGTTCCAGAGCCCCACCGGCTACATGTGGCGCTATACAGTGCGCCCTAGAAGCCATGATTCCCTGACAGGCATGACCCTTCATGAAGCCATGACACTACTGTCACCACACCGCCACCTGTACAGCCTCTACCCCCACCTTCTGTCTCTATCCCTCTTCCCTCATAGATTGTAAGCCCTTGCGGGCAGCGCCCTCTATCCCACTGTGTCAGTGATCACTGTTAGTATTATATTTGTTTTGTATATTTTGTGTACCAAATGCAAACCCTCAAATGTAAAGCACCATGGAATTAATATAATAATGTACAGCACCATGGAATTAATATAATAATGTACAGAGCACCATGGGATTAATGTAATAATGTACAGAGCACCATGGAATTACTATACTAATATACAGAGCATCATGGGATTAATATAATAATGTACAGAGCACCATGGGATTAATGTAATAATGTACAGAGCACCATGGAATTACTATACTAATATACAGAGCATCATGGGATTAATATAATAATGTACAGAGCACCATGGAATTAATATAATAATGTACAGAGCACCATGGGATTAATATAATAATGTACAGAGCACCATGGGATTAATATAATAATGTACAGAGCACCATGGGATTAATATAATAATGTACAGAGCACCATGGAATTAATATAATAATGTACAGAGCACCATGGGATTAATATAATAATGTACAGAGCACCATGGAATTAATATAATAATGTACAGAGCACCATGGGATTAATATAATAATGTACAGAGCACCATGGGATTAATATAATAATGTACAGCACCATGGGATTAATATAATAATGTACAGCACATGGGATTAATATAATAATGTACAGAGCACCATGGAATTAATATAATAATGTACAGAGCGCCATGGAATTAATATAATAATGTACAGCACCATGGAATTAATATAATAATGTACAGAGCACCATGGGATTAATGTAATAATGTACAGAGCACCATGGAATTAATATAATAATGTAAAGCACCATGGAATTAATATAATAATGTACAGAGCACCATGGGATTAATGTAATAATGTACAGAGCACCATGGAATTACTATACTAATATACAGAGCATCATGGGATTAATATAATAATGTACAGAGCACCATGGGATTAATATAATAATGTACAGAGCACCATGGGATTAATATAATAATGTACAGAGCACCATGGAATTAATATAATAATGTACAGAGCACCATGGGATTAATATAATAATGTACAGAGCACCATGGAATTAATATAATAATGTACAGAGCACCATGGGATTAATATAATAATGTACAGAGCACCATGGAATTAATATAATAATGTAAAGCACCATGGGATTAATATAATAATGTACAGCACCATGGGATTAATATAATAATGTACAGCACATGGGATTAATATAATAATGTACAGAGCACCATGGGATTAATATAATAATGTACAGCACCATGGAATTAATATAATAATGTACAGAGCACCATGGAATTAATATAATAATGTACAGAGCACCATGGGATTAATATAATAATGTACAGCACCATGGGATTAATATAATAATGTACAGCACCATGGAATTAATATAATAATGTACAGAGCACATGGGATTAATATAATAATGTACAGCACATGGGATTAATATAATAATGTACAGAGCACCATGGGATTAATATAATAATGTACAGCACCATGGAATTAATATAATAATGTACAGAGCACCATGGAATTAATATAATAATGTACAGAGCACCATGGGATTAATATAATAATGTACAGCACCATGGGATTAATATAATAATGTACAGCACCATGGGATTAATATAATAATGTACAGCACCAGGGAATTAATATAATAATGTACAGAGCACATGGGATTAATATAATAATGTACAGCACATGGGATTAATATAATAATGTACAGAGCACCATGGGATTAATATAATAATGTACAGCACCATGGAATTAATATAATAATGTACAGAGCACCATGGAATTAATATAATAATGTACAGAGCACCATGGGATTAATATAATAATGTACAGCACCATGGGATTAATATAATAATGTACAGCACCATGGGATTAATATAATAATGTACAGAGCACCATGGGATTAATATAATAATGTACAGCACCATGGGATTAATATAATAATGTACAGAGCACCATGGGATTAATATAATAATGTACAGCACCATGGGATTAATATAATAATGTACAGAGCACCATGGGATTAATATAATAATGTACAGAGCACCATGGGATTAATATAATAATGTACAGAGCACCATGGAATTAATATAATAATGTACAGAGCACCATGGGATTAATATAATAATGTACAGAGCACCATGGGATTAATATAATAATGTACAGAGCACCATGGAATTAATATAATAATGTACAGAGCACCATGGGATTAATATAATAATGTACAGAGCACCATGGAATTAATATAATAATGTACAGAGCACCATGGGATTAATATAATAATGTACAGAGAACCATGGGATTAATATAATAATGTACAGAGCACCATGGAATTAATATAATAATGTAAAGCACCATGGGATTAATATAATAATGTACAGCACATGGGATTAATATAATAATGTACAGAGCACCATGGGATTAATATAATAATGTACAGCACCATGGAATTAATATAATAATGTACAGAGCACCATGGAATTAATATAATAATGTACAGAGCACCATGGGATTAATATAATAATGTACAGCACCATGGGATTAATATAATAATGTACAGAGCACCATGGGATTAATATAATAATGTACAGAGCACCATGGGATTAATATAATAATGTACAGCACCATGGGATTAATATAATAATGTACAGAGCACCATGGGATTAATATAATAATGTACAGCACCATGGGATTAATATAATAATGTACAGAGCACCATGGGATTAATGGTGCTCTATAAATAAATAATGATAATTCCTTATACCACCTTGTAGGTGCAGGGGGCAATAAGGGGCCATGATATGGTCATTTATACAAATTGGAGGGGGGGGGGTTCAGGTGTTGTGACCCACCATTATACAACAGATCCACATGGCACCCAAAAGACGTTCTGATGCGGTTTTCAGGGGGTGCAGGGGCAATAAGGGGCCATTGACATTATTCTTTGAAGTGACAGAAATGGAAGGGTCGGACTGCAGCGTGAACATAGTTTTAGGGCTTATTCACACAGTCGTGATGAGGGATTCAACAAAATCTCACAAAACAACAACATGACGGTGATGTGTGAATACAGATTTATTGTCATGCCAACAAACTGTGACCCTGCCTGGAGTAGCCGCACAGGCCCAGCCACAAGCTCCGCGAAGGGCACGTTCACACTGAGGTTTTTGCAGGAGAATTTCAAAAGGTGGATTCTGCCACAAATAATTCCCCAAAATCCACCTGGGGCTCCTACCGTGCATTTCAGTGCACTGAATACAACGGGAGGCAGAATCCACCTAAAAATCAGCACCAAATTATGCCACATGACAGTAAGAGAATTTACCTTTGTGTCACAATGCCCCTCCTAACAGCTAACCACACAGCCCCATAACAGAGCCAGCCATAGCGCCCCCCCCATAACAGAGCCAGCCATAGCACCCCCTATAGCAGAGTCAGCCATAGCGTCCCCCATAACAGAGCCAGCCATAGCGCCCCCCCATAACAGAGCCAGCCATAGCGTCCCCCATAACAGAGCCAGCCATAGCGCCCCCCCATAACAGAGCCAGCCATAGCGTCCCCCATAACAGAGCCAGCCATAGCGCCCCCCCATAACAGAGCCAGCCATAGCGCCCCCCATAACAGAGCCAGCCATAGCGCCCCCCCCATAACAGAGCCAGCCATAGCACCCCCTATAGCAGAGTCAGACACAGAGTCCACAGCACAGATTCACTTTTGTCACTTTGCTCAGATGTCACATCATTGTGAAAAAATGTCTGGCACGCAGAGCAAGCAAAGATGGCGGCCTCTACACTTGGCGTTACGGACGGAGGAGTCACATGTTTTATGGCAGAGATTTGTCCGCAGTGAATCTGCAGATTTATCCCGTGTAGATTTTGTAACCCGCAGTCTGCCAGAAGTCAGATCTAGTGCAGACGCCATGTGTGAATTATGTTGTGTAAAATGACGCCACGTGTGAGTCACATGACTCCGCAGACTTGCCAGTGAATATGTCACTACATCTACACCTGGTTATTACAGCGGGCACAGGCGGCACGTGCATATAACTGTAAGCGGATGTAATAAAACCACAGGTGTGCACGCAGGTGACAGCTAACACTAGGTTCACACCTGCTCCTGGGGAAACCTAACCCATAGACTATAATGGGGCCTGCCAGGTTCCCACACAAAAAATGCGGGAACTCGCTTTTTTTTTTTAAGCAGGTTTGGGGACGGAAAACCCGAACAGAATACAGGAGTAGGTGTGAACCTAGCCTTACAAGGAATATCCACTCCGCAGCCCGGGCCAGGTGAAGACCGACGCACAGTGTAACCTAATAGTCACCGCCTTCAGGGTTCACATCCGTTTTATCCCACTATACAACCTGGCGTTCCTATGATAACACTGGACAGGAAGTGTTGGCATGGGGGACACTCCACAATATATAACCCTATAGATAATGTGGCACCTATCCATATGTGCTATAGGGGCAGGCCTCTGTTCACACTGCCATCAGAGGCCTGCAGCGCTGTCCTACACAGAACACTGACAAGACTGTGGCAGATCCCATTATAAGTCAATGGTGTCCACTGGCACCAATCGGATCTGTCGCACGGTGTTACTCAGCCCTGCGGCATGGTTTTCACTATACACAAAGCTCTATGGTACCAGCCATTTATAAGTGTGAAAATGTCGCCACCTACAGTCCACTTATGGTTCATGCAGCTATTCCTAAACTCAAGTTCTAGGCATAAAGAGTTAATCATTAGCCAAGGTTGCTGAAATCCACAGGTTAATGTCCAGCATAGCAGCTGACCTGTGGCCCTAATCCTGAGGGGCCCCTACTCCCCAGCTAGATGAGGAGGAGGTAGGGGGCGTTATGTATTGGCTCCAAAGGGACCAGCAGCAATCATCTTAACCCTTTCATGATCCAGGCTGGTCCCTTGTCTTATTGCACTGCTCTCCAGGATATAATAGTCAGGAAATTTAGGTCATAGCGCCCTCTGCTGCTAGTCTCAGGTCAGGTTCTGTTCACATCAGCTGTGCAGGAATACTAGAGCTCAGAGACAGAGCGCTCAGATCTTATATATGACGAGGAATCGAGATCCAAAGGTGACTATATAAGGACTGGACACCATAGCAGAGCGATGGTCAGCGACTAAAGGTTAGCTGTACTGGGTAATGGATCCTAAGGTAGTCTGAGATCCGCCTCCTGTCTCACCACACGATCAGGCTTAACTTACACTGCAGCTCTACTTGTCTGAAGTGGCTGCAGTATATAAATACAAAGGAGACTGCCCCCTATAGACAGGACTATATACTACAAGTAACAGCCCCAGCAGAGGAGACTGCCCCCTATAGACAGGATTATATACTACAGTAACTGAGCCCCAGCAGAGGAGACTGCCCCCTATAGACAGGACTATATACTACAAGTAACAGCCCCAGCAGAGGAGACTGCCCCCTATAGACAGGATTATATACTACAGTAACTGAGCCCCAGCAGAGGAGACTGCCCCCTATAGACAGGATTATATACTACAGTAACTGAGCCCCAGCAGAGGAGACTGCCCCCTATAGACAGGACTATATACTACAAGTAACTGAGCCCCAGCAGAGGAGACTGCCCCCTATAGACAGGATTATATACTACAGTAACTGAGCCCCAGCAGAGGAGACTGCCCCCTATAGACAGGACTATATACTACAAGTAACTGAGCCCCAGCAGAGGAGACTGCCCCCTATAGACAGGATTATATACTACAGTAACTGAGCCCCAGCAGAGGAGACTGCCCCCTATAGACAGGATTATATACTACAGTAACTGAGCCCCAGCAGAGGAGACTGCCCCCTATAGACAGGATTATATACTACAGTAACTGAGCCCCAGCAGAGGAGACTGCCCCCTATAGACAGGATTATATACTACAAGTAACTGAGCCCCAGCAGAGGAGACTGCCCCCTATAGACAGGATTATATACTACAGTAACTGAGCCCCAGCAGAGGAGACTGCCCCCTATAGACAGGATTATATACTACAAGTAACTGAGCCCCATCAGAGGAGACTGCCCCCTATAGGATACGATTAGATACGCAGCTCAGCGGACAGTATCACAGGATACGATTAGATACACAGCTCAGCGGACAGTATCACAGGATACGATTAGATACACAGCTCAGAGGACTGTATCACAGGATACGATTAGATACACAGCTCAGCGGACAGTATCACAGGATATGATTAGATACACAGCTCAGCGGACAGTATCACAGGATATGATTAGATACACAGCTCAGCAGGCAGTATCACACAGGATATGATGAGATACACAGCTCAGAGGACTGTATCACAGGATACGATTAGATACACAGCTCAGCGGACAGAATCACAGGATATGATTAGATACACAGCTCAGCAGGCAGTATCACACAGGATATGATGAGATACCCGGCCCTGGCTACCACCAGTATATTCCTATTAGTCACTGTATCACCAGGCCTCCAGTATATGATCACATGACACAGATTTGCAGTTTTGACCTTCCCATCATGGCCGACCTTTGCAGACAGCTTGATCTCGGCAGGAAGTAGCCGCTAAGGTTTCCGGTCTATCAACCTCCCAGAACATGACGTCACTTTCTGCTGCTGGTGTTGAGATGCCAGTCACGGCGTCAGTGGGCGGGGCGTAGTGGAATGGGTGGAGGGTGTAGTGTACGGCGCCCCGGCTAGGACATTTCGCTTCGCTAGTGAACGCGCACGTCACAGCCCGATCCGCTCTCCGCCCTGGACCGGAGTGAGGAGAGCGGGGACAGCGGAGAGAGGTGAGAGGATGGGGCGGATGAGCCCAGCGCGGGGTGCGGATGAATGACTGGCAGGAGCCGCCCGGTGTGATCACGGCTTGTGCCCGATCCCCGGGGGTGATGAGTGGTCTCTCCCTGCAGCCGGCTGATGAATGGACGGGGATGGAGGGGCCGGGGGCGGGGGTGGCTCCTCACTGTCTGCGGGAGATTATGGTGGGATCAACGCTGACCCTTCCCTGGGTGTACAGGGAGTCTCCCCGGATCCGGAGTGGCTGTGCTGTATCCTGGGCAGTGCCAGCCGATCGGGGCAGTGACAGCTGATGGGAAGGGGGATCCTGGGCATCGGGCTCTGGGGTCGGCCATTCTGGACACAGGGGCTGTGGGGTGAGAGATCCTGGGCACCCGAGCTCTGGGATTGGACGATCCTTGGCACAGGGGATCTTGGGTGGGTGATCCTTGGCACAAGGGATCTTGGGGGAGAGATCCTGGGCACCGGGGATATGGGGAGAGTGATCCTGGGCACCGGGGATCTGGGGAGAGAGATCCTGGGCACCGCGGATCTGGGGAGAGAGATCCTGGGCACCGGAGATCTGGGGAGAGAGATCCTGGGCACCGGGGATATGGGGTGAGAGATCCTGGGCACCGGGGATCTGGGGAGAGAGATCCTGGGCACCGGGGATATGGGGAGAGAGATCCTGGGCACCGGGGATCTGGGGTGAGTGATCCTGGGCACCACGGATCTGGGGAGAGAGATCCTGGGCACCGGGGATATGGGGTGAGAGATCCTGGGCACCGGGGATCTGGGGAGAGAGATCCTGGGCACCGGGGATATGGGGAGAGAGATCCTGGGCATCGGGGATCTGGGGAGAGAGATCCTGGGCACCGGGGATATGGGGAGAGAGATCCTGGTCACCGGGGATCTGGGGAGAGAGATCCTGGTCACCGGGGATCTGGGGAGAGAGATCCTGGGCACCGGGGATATGGGGAGAGAGATCCTGGGCACCGGGGATATGGGGAGAGAGATCCTGGGCACCGGGGATATGGGGAGAGAGATCCTGGGCACCGGGGATATGGGGAGAGAGATCCTGGGCACCGGGGATATGGGGAGAGAGATCCTGGGCATCGGGGATCTGGGGAGAGTGATCCTGGTCACCGGGGATATGGGGAGAGAGATCCTGGGCACCGGGGATATGGGGTGAGTGATCCTGGGCACCGGGGATCTGGGGAGAGAGATCCTGGGCACCGGGGATCTGGGGAGAGAGATCCTGGGCACCGGGGATCTGGGGAGAGAGATCCTGGGCACCGGCGATATGGGGAGAGAGATCCGGGGATCTGGGGTGGTTGATCCTGGGCACCGGGGATATGGGGAGAGAGATCCTGGGCACCGGGGATCTGGGGAGAGAGATCCTGGGCATCGGGGATATGGGGAGAGAGATCCTGGGCACCGGGGATATGGGGAGAGAGATCCTGGGCACCGGGGATCTGGGGAGAGAGATCCTGGGCACCGGGGATATGGGGAGAGAGATCCTGGGCACCGGGGATCTGGGGAGAGAAATCCTGGGCACCGGGGATCTGGGGAGAGAGATCCTGGGCACCGGGGATCTGGGGAGAGAGATCCTGGGCACCGGGGATATGGGGAGAGAGATCCTGGTCACCGGGGATATGGGGAGAGAGATCCTGGGCACCGGGGATATGGGGTGAGTGATCCTGGGCACCGGGGATCTGGGGAGAGAGATCCTGGGCACCGGGGATCTGGGGAGAGAGATCCTGGGCACCGGGGATATGAGGAGAGAGATCCTGGGCACCGGGGATATGGGGTGAGTGATCCTGGGCACCGGGGATCTGGGGAGAGAGATCCTGGGCACCGGGGATATGGGGAGAGAGATCCTGGGCACCGACGATATGGGGAGAGAGATCCAGGGATCTGGGGTGGTTGATCCTGGGCACTGGGGATATGGGGAGAGAGATCCTGGGCACCGGGGATATGGGGAGAGAGATGCTGGGCACCGGGGATATGGGGAGAGAGATCCTGGGCACCGGGGATATGGGGAGAGAGATCCTGGGCACCGGGGATATGGGGAGAGAGATCCTGGTCACCGGGGATCTGGGGAGAGTGATCCTGGGCACCGGGGATATGGGGAGAGAGATCCTGGGCACCGGGGATATGGGGTGAGTGATCCTGGGCACCGGGGATATGGGGAGAGAGATCCTGGGCACCGGGGATATGGGGAGAGTGATCCTGGGCACCGGGGATATGGGGAGAGAGATCCTGGGCACCGGGGATATGGGGAGAGTGATCCTGGGCACCGGGGATATGGGGAGAGAGATCCTGGGCACCGGGGATATGGGGAGAGAGATCCTGGGCACCGGGGATATGGGGAGAGAGATCCTGGGCACCGGGGATATGGGGAGAGAGATGCTGGGCACCGGGGATATGGGGAGAGAGATCCTGGGCACCGGGGATATGGGGAGAGAGATCCTGGGCACCGGGGATATGGGGAGAGTGATCCTGGGCACCGGGGATATGGGGAGAGAGATCCTGGGCACCGGGGATCTGGGCAGAGAGATCCTGGGCACCGGGGATATGAGGAGAGAGCTCCTGGGCACCAAACATCTGGGTTGGGTGATATTGGGCACCAAATGTCTGGTGTGATTGATCCTGGGTATCGGAGCTCTGTGTTGGGTGATCCTGGGCATCGCTGCTCACTGCTACATTATAGGTTGTTTGGGATTTGGCACTTTCCTGAATGCTGTGTATTACTGCCTTCAAGATGTTGTATCTTGGGCACTGCCAGGCTCCTTGGTGGGTGATCCTGAATACTAATGGAGGAGGCAGAATTAGTCACTGACAGACCCTAGGGGGGTGTAGAATATGGGCACTGTGGTCAATGCTGTATATTGCCAGGCTGGGGGAGGAGATGAGCTGGATTATGCTTTGCTCAGATGATGGGTGATGCTGGGCACTGCCATCCTCTGGTTTGGATTGGTCATAGGACCGGCTAGCCTTGGTGACTGTGGACACTTTCTGACACGGGTGATGGTGCCAGTCTCTAGGGTAGGTGCCAGGCTCCTGGGTGTGTGGTCATTTGCTGTGCCAGGCTTCATGGAGTGTGGGCATAGCTTTTTGTAGATTTATAACATATATTGGCGGGCACACTGGATTGGGTGTATGTTGACTTTGTCTCTTATTATATGCGGTGGTTGGTACCCGGGCACCGTCAGTATTTGTGGATAATGCTGGGTTTGCCATCTCTTTGCCCTCTCAGCCACTGGTACAGATAATTCTGATTGGCGTGTGACTTTGTGCTTCCGGGCACTGATTTTAGTCCTAAATACTTTCCAAGTGGGTATATTCCCCCACTCTGTGCCATCCTGGCAGTGTTTGGCACTGTGTGGTTAACCAGCCGTGGCAGCGCTGTCATGTCCCGGATGGCGCCTCTTCTTGTGTTATGCTCACATTTTCTATATTATGTGGTGCTATTAAATTACACCTGCATGCCCTGCCATTGTCAACCCATGGTTCTCTCTGCTGGCAGTGCCCACCTTTGATATAATTTGTCGTTGACCTGGGTCTTATCCTTGGTGCCAGCCTGTCCTGCCTGTGTAGATAATAATCCGTCTGATTGATTCTTTTAGCTACTATCAAGGTTGGCATTTGTCATTCTGGTAAAGTGTACAGGATAAAGTACCCACTGTCTTGTGCCAGGCTCTAAAGTTGGCATATCTAAATTTGAGCAGGGGATTATGGGCACTGGCAAGCTGTAGATGGGTCAAGGGCACTTCCAAGCTCATGGTCGTGGGCTCTGCCAAGCTCTAGGGTGGATGGTTGCGGGCTCTGCCAAGCCCATGGTTGGATTGTTGTGGGCATTACTAAGCTCCAGGCTGGATGTGGTTGCAGGCTTTGCCAAGCATGGTCATGGGCACTGCCAAGCGCCAGGGTGGATGACTGTGTGCTCTGCTACGCTCCTGGGTGTGGGCACTTCCAGTGGGGGTTGTTTTAGCTCCTGGGCACAGGTGGAAGACCGTAAAAGTTTAATGACCTGGCAATGTAAACCTGATGTCGTTCTATTGGCTGTGCCCACTTTCAGGGACTGACATGGAATATACCCTATAAAAGTGAGGTTCTGCAGCAGCTGAGGTGTATTATACAGCAGTCCTGCAGTCGGGGCTTTGTTGGCCTTTTCCTGTGGCTCAGTGCGGGCACACATGGGCACGTGCCTCGCCCATGGTGCCATACTTCACATCATCATCGCTTTATCCGCCCGGGTTGGGGTCCTGACGTCTCTGCCAGGTTTGGCGCCGTTTTCTATGTCTAAGATGGCTAAAAACACCACATAGGCCCGGGTCTCTGATCGTCCCTTCCGCGCCCGCTGTCTTGCCACTCAGGGGGTGAATTTCTGATGGTGCCATTTTTCCGGATCCTGACCTTTACATAATGTCACCGTGCTCTGCTATGGGATGGGCAAATGGCATTTAACCCAATTAGTGCTGCAGATGAATGCCACGGCTCAAGTCCCCTGTTTTTTACTGCAGGGTACCCGCTGCCCACTGTTACCCTTTTGGTGCCCCAGAACCTGGGTATAATAATCATAGTCACATATAGTTTTTGCTGCTCTGAGAAACTTTGATGATGGCCAATATGGCCGCCATTACTGCTTCTGCAGGTCCCTATACATCTGACCATCTGAAGCTGGTACAGGGGGCACTATCAAGCCAACTGAACGCAGTAGCCCCGGTCCCCAGGAGCTGACAAGTAGGGTAAAGGATGTCACAGAGTGCTCTGGCTCAAGACATGGAAATGACCTTAAAACATGCAGGTGTGTCAGTCTTCACTGTAGTTCTACCATTCTATTCAGGAGGCTCAGGATGAAGAGTGAATGGTGTTGCTGTTGTCTGATCTGCGAGGCCTTCAGGATGACGTCTTAGAGTCTCCTACTTCAGATGCCTGCGCTGTTCGCTTGAAGGTGCGATTTTTGCAGCATTTCTCGGTTTTTGGCAGCTCAGATCTGGACTTGTTCTGGGCTGTGAGATCTCGCTGAATGCCAAATCTCTGTGTTTTGTAACCGCGCTGTAACGGGGAGGGTCCTGGCATCTCTCTGGCTGTGCTCACCACGACCTTTCCACCCATCAGTAAATAGATGGCGCCACCCACGTTCTGTTACCTCGCGTGTAGGATAGCGCCAGTCCCCACCGCTCTCGTCTCTACACTATACACCCTGCACTCAGGGTATTATAGAATAATAAGAATAATCTGTTTCTACATGGAAACCATCAGCAAGCAGGACAGCTGTTGCAAACTGGTCTTATAAACACTGTGGCTGGCGCTGGCATGGGAGGCAGTATGACCAGGGGAGGCAATGGGGGGGAACCTTGGCTGGTGCAAGCATGGCGAGGGCGCTGTGGCTGGCACAAGCAATAGGGGGCACTGTGGTCGGCACAAGGGTGTGGGGGAAACCCTTAATAGGAATGAGAGATCCATCAACAGCAGCTTTTAAACTGATGCTAGGTAAAGCCAGTCAGGCGGAGCTTCACCTTAAAGGAACAGCACACCTACAATCTACTGTGCAGTGTCACTGACTAATCGCTGACATTAAGGTGGAGGCTCCATCTCTGCCAGGCGGAGCAGCAGGAGCACATTTTTGTAGGTCATCAGTACGCGGGGTCTGTGTTGTGCCCCCTGCCTGTGCCGCCCCCTGGCACGAGTCATCCAGGACAGACTGTGAGATGACGCATTGTATGAGTGAGATCTGCAGGCCCACACAGTGCGAACAGTGGCCAGATCCGCCGCCGCTGCCCAAGCTTGTTAACCCTTTCTTCTTTTAACAAATATTCAGTTTTCCACTGACCCATAAACAAACATAACTCTACATTATACAGGGGTGTCAGTTTTTACTGTAGCACTGAGATTTTATTCCATGAACCTGGAAGCTCAGGATGAACAGAGATATTGGTTACAGTAATGCTACAGTGTAGGAAATCTTTGATGCCAGGTTCTGGCCTCCTCTCTGTTGTGTCAGTCTTCACTGTTGCACTTACATTCTAATCATGAACCTGGGCGCACTGTATGGATCTAGATATAAGGAAGGGCAGTGGTATTGGGAAAGCATGAAAGGATAGATACATGTGTTACTACCTAGAGTTCGTCCGTCTCCTACCTGTGCGTCAGTCTTTACTGTACTTATGGAATTCTATTCATTAACCAGAAGGTCTGAGCACATGGAATTGTTAGAGGTCAGGTGACTCTCCCTGTGATGTGCTGCATCTGAGGCTGAGGTCTCAGGGGGCTTCTCGGGAAGGGGCTTTTATTTAAGCCTCGGCTATATTAATCTGATACAGAAACACAGAATATTTTTCATTTGCTTTTTCTCTTGATGAGATTTCTCGTTCTCATTACTCTGGGCTCTGACCTCGTGTGATTGTAGTCTAAGCGGCCGCCATCAAATCTGCTTGCCAGTCATCCTTTTGTGACCGGGAAATGGCACATATGCATAGGTTACCTATAGTATTGTTCATCCTGAGCTTCCCGGGTCATCAATAGAATGCTAGATGTGCAGTGAAGACTGACACGGAGGCAGAGTACTAGGGGAGAGGCTCCACAACAGTATATGAACAAGTCAGGATGGGGGGGAGAACACTATAATGGCTGCCGTTGTCACCCAGCGCCTGCTTCCCCTGTACTCGATCATAGTGATTCCTGAGACTGTCACATTTGGTTTTTATTAGCGTCTTTTGTTGTCACGGGGGAGGGTGACGCCAGAACATTAAACGCTGCTGTCTCTTTAAATAGCTTCTTACACCTTCTGATGTTATTAAAGGGGCAGTACACTTGTAGATTCACGTGTGACCGTGTTCACAATCTTTAGTTGTGTGTCACCCAGCTTTCCTAAGACCCTAGGAGGTAAAGACTGCCATATTGGTTGTCACCTAGCTTTCCCAGAACCAGAGAAACTTTCTTTGTTGCCTGTAGCAACCAATCACAGCTCGACTTTTAATTTCAAGAAGGAAATAGGAAACGAAAGCTGCGCTGTGGTTGGTCGCTATGGGCAACAAAGACAGGTTTTTCTTTCTAACCAATCAGAGCGCAGCTTTCATTTCCTACTGTGCTTTGAATTGGAAAGTTGGACTGTGATTGGTTTTCTTTTGGATAGTTTCCCAACAACCAATCACAGCAGAGCTTTCATTTTCCAGTAGAAGTATGAGAAATGAAAGCCGAGCTTTGATTGGCTGCAGTGACACTGTGTAAGAAAAGCAACCAATCACATTGCAGCTTTTATATTTCAAGATCCCCATGAGAAATGAAAGCTGAACTCTGATTGGTTGTCATTAAACTGTCTGAAAGAAAACCCAGCCTGAGTTGCCCATACTAACCAATCACAGCTCGGCTTTCGTTTTCCAAGAGTACTGTGATAAATGAAAGCTGAGCTCTGATTGGTTGCCATGGGAAACGTCTACATTGTCATCCTCCATATTGTGGCGGTATATAACATACTAGGCCTTATTATCTGACGGCTTATTATGATGTAGACCGTGCGGTTTCCTCTGACACGACCTGAAGCGCGGCAGATGTATACACTCACGACTGAGCCATTGCCGAGCACGACGCGGCCTCCACATTACCCCGGTAACGAGGCTGACGAGGAGCGGAGGCCGGACGCTTTTTAATGGAATCTCTGTCTCCTCTGCCCTGAAATATGTCATGAGCCGCTGGCTTAGCTTTCCCCGCTGGCTCCGAATTCCCATGACACGAGGAATTTTAAAATAGAATTTAACACCTTCAGTGCCGGGTTACATAACAAGTCGGCCTTGTCGCTGAGGATGAATGGAGCCTGTGAAGCCGCTGGCATGGCAGCCGTGTGATCTCCAGGTCGATCGACGTGTCTTAAAGGAACGCTGCGTCTTACTGCATGTTTATGACCTTGTTCGAATTTATAAATGGAGCTTTCCTTTAAGATCCAGAATCCCCCACTTAGGTGCGATCTCACCTATCCGATCATCACCGCGCACTTTACCGATAATTGCCGCACTTTCCTATGTACTTTCAGAAGTGCGAAACGTGAAACGCGTGAAGAAATATTGCTGATTCATCTGTCGCTTTGTTACTTTGTGTCAGGAGGTCTGAGGTAAATGACATGGATCCTGGAGTAGGGGGATCTCCCGCCATGTCAGTACTAGGGATCCTCTGGAAATAAATGCCCGACCAGTCCGAAGAGGAGAAAGATGAACTCTGATCACAGACCAGACCCCCAAATGAATACAGGCCCCAGACCGGACCCCTATATATACTCTCCTATCCGGACCAGACACTAAATAAACTCTTACGCCAGACCAGACCCCCAAATGAATACAGGCCCCAGACCGGACCCCTATATATACTCTCCTATCCGGACCAGACACTAAATAAACTCTTACGCCAGACCGGACCCCTAAATGATTTCAGGCCCCAGACCGGACTCCTAAATGATTTCAGGCCCCAGACCGGACCCCTAAATGATTTCAGGCCCCAGACCGGACTCCTAAATGATTTCAGGCCCCAGACCGGATCCCTAAATGATTTCAGGCCCCAGACCGGACCCCTATATATACTCTCCTATCCGGACCAGACACTAAATAAACTCTTACGCCAGACCGGACCCCTAAATGATTTCAGGCCCCAGACCGGATCCCTAAATGATTTCAGGCCCCAGACCGGACCCCTATATGATTTCAGGCCCCAGACCGGACCCCTATATATACTCTCCTATCCGGACCAGACACTAAATAAACTCTTACGCCAGACCGGACCCCTAAATGATTTCAGGACCCAGACCGGACCCCTAAATGATTTCAGGCCCCAGACCGGACCCCTAAATGATTTCAGGCCCCAGACCGGACCCCTATATATAAACTCATATCCCGGACCAGAACCCTAAATCAACTTGTACTTCAGAGCGGACCCCTAAGTGAATTGATTCCCCTGACCAAACCCTAAATTAAGTCCTACCCCATTCCAGACCTCTACATGATTTTAGGTCCAGACTGGGCCTCTAAATGATTGCAGACCCCATAACGAACCCCTAAATGAAACGTGCCCAAAACCACATGGGGGTCCCACAGAACCACGGTAATACTGCTCCAATAACGGTGACATCAATTATTATGGCCCTGCCCCCTCATTCACCTAATTGTCCAATCAGAAGTAAGCATTGTTCTGTCTATAGCCACCTTTTTTATCCCTACTTGTGTACATAACATATGCCATGTGTTATGTAGCTGGGGCACAAGCAGGCCAGGGGATATGAATGTGCTGGCTCCTGAGGCATGATGGGAGGGACCATGTGACTCAGGACTGTTTCCTGCAGCCGTCCTCTTCCTATCAGTGGTGAGTGGTGCCACCCTGTAATCCAGTGCCATCACATGCTCAGTCCTGGGAGGTGCCCGGGCCCACTAATGATGTCATTTTCCTGTCTTATGTGTCTGAGTATTTCCTGGTGACATCACTCTCTTCTTTATACCACAGAATTCTTGGTTATTTATAACCGTCTCGTCTTACCAAGGAGAGGAATTTCTGTAAATAATGACCGGGGGTGTCTGGCATGTGCTCTAGAGGGTGAGGGCGCTTATAGTGATTGTTCCATAGCTTGGTGGCCCTCATGGTGGCTGTGCTCTATAGGTCAGGGGCTGTCATGATGGCTGCGTACTTTAGGGTGGTGGCTCTCATGGCAGCTGCGCTCTACAGGTTGGGGGTTCTCGTAGCTGCTCTCTACAGCTTGGTGGCTATCATTGCGACTGTGCTCTATAGGTCGGTGGCTATCGTAGTGGTTGGGCTCTAATTGCGGCTGCGCTCTATAACTTGGTGGCTTTCATTGCAGCTGTGCTCTATAGGTTGGAGGCTTTCATGGCGGCTGCACTCTATAGTTCTGTGGTTTTCATGGCAGCTGTGCTATATAGGTCAGGTGCTCTTATGGTGGTGACTCTCATGGTATCTACGCTCTATAGATCCAGGGGCTCTCATAGCGGCTGTGCTCTGTAGGGCAGGGGCTCTCATGGTGGTTGCTCTCTATAGGTCGGTGACTCTTATGGCGGTTTCTCTCTATAGGATGGGGGCTCTCATGGCGGCTACACTCTATAGTTGAGATGCTCTCATAGCGGCTGCGCTCTATAGGTCAGTGGCTCTAATGGCGGCTGCACTCTATAGGTCAGTGGCTCTCATGACGGCTGCGCTCTATAGCTTGGTGGCTCTTATGACGGCTGCGCTCTATAGCTTGGTGGCTCTTATGACGGCTGCGCTCTATAGCTTGGTGGCTCTCATGACGGCTGCGCTTTATAGCTTGGTGGCTCTCATGGCGGCTGCACTGTATAGATCTGGGGTTCTCATGGTGGTTGCACTCTATAGATTGGTGGCTCTCATAGTGGCTGCGCTCTCATGGCGGCTGCGCTCTATAGCTTGGTGGCTCTCATGGCGGCTGCGCTCTATAGCTTGGTGGCTCTCATGGCGGATGCGCTCTATAGCCTGGTGGCTCTCATGGCGGCTGCACTCTATAGCTTGGTGGCTCTCATGGCGGCTGCGCTCTATAGCTTGGTGGCTCTCATGGCGGCTGTGCTCTATAGCTTGGTGGCTTTCATGGCGGCTGCGCTCTATAGCTTGGTGGCTTTCATGGCGGCTGCGCTCTATAGCTTGGTGGTTCTTATGGCGGCTGCGCTCTATAGCTTGGTGGCTCTCATCGCGCCTGCACTGTATAGGTCTGGGGGTCTCATGGCGGTTGCACTCTATAGATTGGTGGGTCCTATAGTGGCTGTACTCTCATCGCGGCTGCGCTCTAAAGCTTGGTGGCTCTCAGGACGGCTGCACTGTATAGGTCTGGGGTTCTCATGGCGGTTGCACTCTATAGCTTGGTGGCTTTCATGGCGGCTGCGCTCTATAGCTTGGTGGATTTCATGGTGGCTGCGCTCTATAGCTTGGTGTTTCTTATGGCGGCTGCGCTCTATAGCTTGGTGGCTCTCATCGCGGCTGCACTGTATAGGTCTGGGGGTCTCATGGCGGTTGCACTCTATAGATTGGTGGGTCCTATAGTAGCTGTGCTCTCATCGCGGCTGCGCTCTAAAGCTTGGTGGCTCTCAGGACGGCTGCACTGTATAGGTCTGGGGTTCTCATGGCGGTTGCACTCTATAGCTTGGTGGCTCTCATGGCGGCTGCGCTCTATAGCTTGGTGGCTCTCATGGCGGATGCGCTCTATAGCTTGGTGGCTTTCATGGCGGCTGCGCTCTATAGCTTGGTGGATTTCATGGTGGCTGCGCTCTATAGCTTGGTGGTTCTTATGGCGGCTGCGCTCTATAGCTTGGTGGCTCTCATCGCGGCTGCACTGTATAGGTCTGGGGGTCTCATGGCGGTTGCACTCTATAGATTGGTGGGTCCTATAGTGGCTGTGCTCTCATCGCGGCTGTGCTCTAAAGCTTGGTGGCTCTCAGGACGGCTGCACTGTATAGGTCTGGGGTTCTCATGGCGGTTGCACTCTATAGCTTGGTGGCTCTCATCGCGGCTGCGCTCTATAGGTTGGTAGCTGCGCTCTATAGGTTGGTGGCTGTGCTCTATAGGTTGGCAACTGAGTTCTGTTGAACACCTTATCCATATACTTTTGGCCGCCATTCTCGAACACTACATAAAGTGTCGCAGCAGCCGACCGTCTCTGTCCTCTGCTTGTACAGGAGGTAATGCTGCACAGTCGCGGCTGCTCAGGCGTTGCTATAGCAACTGCAGCATCTTTGAAATTTTGCTATGGCGTTAACAGAGGCTCGTCTGATGGGAAGCGGGTATAGCGGCACTGACACGGGCGCCATCCCACTGCGCCAACACCCTGCACAAAATATTACACCATTGTTCATGGTCATAGATCTGTCCAGAGACCCCAGATAGGTGCAGCTCTGCCCTGTTCATCATGAGCCTCCTGGTTCATCTACTACTGGGCATGCTTATACTTTTGTAGGTCCAGCACTAAGCTATATTGCTGAGGTTTATCTGTTCCTGGGAAAGCTGGGTGAGAATCCACATTTGGCATAAAATGCTGAGTATAGTTTACAGAGGACGTTTGCTTTGTTATTTTGCTATGAGGGCCAGTTACACCCTCTGGTCGGCGTCCGCCCAGCAGTGGTCAGGGCCGGGAGGAGCAGAGATAACATCTGGAGGGTGGAATATCCAGAAAATGCCCTCAATAAGGATCAACGCACTCCTTTCCTGACACACTCCGTGTTGCTGGATAGATATATATATATATATCTATATATATATATATATATATATATATATATATATATATATATATATATATATATACCTTCTGCTATGTGACCTCGCTTACCATCAGCACACTCTTCCCCTGAAACACTCTGTGCTGCTCTTCTATGCCAATCTCATTTTGTGACATCCCCCAAGATAAACACTGTTCACCCCTGAAATACTCTGTGCTGCTGAAGAAGACTTGCTCTTTCCACTATGTAATTCTGTAAGTCTGCAGCCTCACACAGGATGACAACATTGCCACCCCACCCCCCCACTGAAATCCTCTGTGCTGCTGGGACCCTGCTCCTTCCACGATGTAACCCTGTGACCTCTATTTTCCCTTAATTCTCTCCTCACTTCATGTCACATGCATCCCTGTCCTCGCTAAAGTCATCCCACCAGTGGAAGATCCTCCTGAAATCCTCTGTGCTGCTGTGGACCCACATAATCTATATATAGGGTGCAGTGTCACTTTAATTACAGATTCTGTTTCCCACGAATGACTGAATTTAGACTCTTTACAGACCGTGTAATTCACATTCTCTTCTCCGCTGCCTGGGGTCGGATTCTCTGCTCCGTCAGTTTTTGTTAGGGATGTTTCGGCTTCTGGTGACGTATCTGATCATTTTAGAGCTGCAGGGAGTCCTCGAATAGCCATGATCTGGCCCCTATAGATCTCACCCGCAGGGGCATTGTGGTCACTTACTATGATTTGACCTCAGTACAAAAATCATCTGGATTCAGGAATTGAATGCAGGAGTTGCAGTGAAAACTGACACACATAAGCAGAGCTCTAGAGGACAGGTAGAATATAACTACATAAAACATTTGTGCCCTGGTGTAATTTTCGCACTTTTTTCTGCCTACAGGTCAACACATTTGTGGGTCTTTCAAAAATGGGAAAGTCGTCACTGTCCACGCTGTGCTAAGTTTACACCAACCCGGCAAAAACGTTTGGAAAGTCGCAAAAGTGACCGTCCTGCCTTTAACCCTGCACCTTTCTGACGACAAGATCCTCCGAAGCCGCAGTCATGTATGGAAGCTCACGGTCCGTCGGGAAGATGGAGTCCAGCAGCCAAAGCCCGGGACGCTCTCCTCGACTGCCCCGCTCGCCACGTCTAGGTCATCGGCGCACTAACAGCACCGGCGGCAGCTCGGGAGGAATCCCTGGCGGGGGGAAGTGGTAAGACTTTGTCCATGGAGAATATCCAGTCCTTAAATGCTGCCTATGCCACTGCCAGCCCCATGTATCTGAGCGACCATGAAAATGTGGGTGGAGAGACCCCAAAGAGCACCATGACCCTGGGCCGGTCAGGGGGCGGCTGCCCTATGGGGTGAGGATGACCGCCATGGGAAGCAGTCCTAACATTGCCACCAGCGGCGTGGCCAGTGACACTATTGCCTTTGGGGATCACCACCTCCCAGCGGTCAGTATGGCCTCCACCGTGCCCCACTCTCTGCGCCAGGCCAGGGACAACACCATCATGGACCTCCAGGCCCAGCTCAAGGAGGTTCTACGGGAGAACGACATCCTGAGGAAGGACGTGGAGGTGAAGGAAAGCAAACTCAGCTCCTCCATGAACAGCATTAAGACCTTCTGGAGCCCCGAGCTGAAGAAAGAGCGCGCCCTGCGGAAGGACGAGGTGTCCAAGATCTCCGTGTGGAAGGAACAGTACCGGGTGGTGCAGGAGGAGAACCAGGTGAGACACGCTCTAGTCCTGAACATGCACACTCTGTGTCCCTCTTATTTTGTACCAGTCTCTCACTCATCCTGTATTTCTCTATCTCATCCTGTATCTGTGCGCTCTGTTATCTCTCTAGTCCTAGACCTGCTGGCTTTCTGTATCTGTTTCTCTCTTGACCTGGACCTGTGCTCGCTCTCTCTCTTGTCCTGGACCTGTGCTCTCTCGCTCTGTCTCTCTCTCTTATCCTGGACCTGTGTTCTCTCGCTTTGTCTCTCTCTCTTATTCTGGACCTGTGCTCTCTCTGTCTCTTTTCCAGGACCTGTGCGCTCTCTCTCTCTCTGGTCCAGGACCTGTGCGCTCTCTCTCTCTCTGGTCCAGGACCTGTGCGCTCTCTCTCTCTCTCTGGTCCAGGACCTGTGCGCTCTCTCTCTCTCTGGTCCAGGACCTGTGCGCTCTCTCTCTCTCTCTGGTCCAGGACCTGTGCGCTCTCTCTCTCTCTGGTCCAGGACCTGTGCGCTCTCTCTCTCTCTCTGGTCCAGGACCTGTGCGCTCTCTCTCTCTCTGGTCCAGGACCTGTGCGCTCTCTCTCTCTCTGGTCCAGGACCTGTGCGCTCTCTCTCTCTCTGGTCCAGGACCTGTGCGCTCTCTCTCTCTCTGGTCCAGGACCTGTGCTCTCTCTCTCTCTCTGTCTCTCTCTGGTCCAGGACCTGTGCGCTCTCTCTCTCTCTGGTCCAGGACCTGTGCGCTCTCTCTCTCTCTCTGGTCCAGGACCTGTGCGCTCTCTCTCTCTCTGGTCCAGGACCTGTGCGCTCTCTCTCTCTCTGGTCCAGGACCTGTGCGCTCTCTCTCTCTCTGGTCCAGGACCTGTGCGCTCTCTCTCTCTCTGGTCCAGGACCTGTGCTCTCTCTCTCTCTCTGTCTCTCTCTGGTCCAGGACCTGTGCGCTCTCTCTCTCTCTGGTCCAGGACCTGTGCGCTCTCTCTCTCTCTCTGGTCCAGGACCTGTGCACTCTCTCTCTCTCTCTCGGTCCAGGACCTGTGCGCTCTCTCTCTCTCTCTGGTCCAGGACCTGTGCGCTCTCTCTCTCTCTGGTCCAGGACCTGTGCCATCTCTCTCTCTCTCTCTGTGGTCCAGAACCTGTGCGCTCTCTCTCTCTCTGGTCCAGGACCTGTGCGCTCTCTCTCTCTCTGGTCCAGGACCTGTGCGCTCTCTCTCTCTCTGGTCCAGGACCTGTGCGCTCTCTCTCTCTCTGGTCCAGGACCTGTGCGCTCTCTCTCTCTCTGGTCCTGTACCTGTGCACTCTCTCTCTCTCTGGTCCAGGACCTGTGCGCTCTCTCTCTCTCTGGTCCAGGACCTGTGCGCTCTCTCTCTCTCTCTGGTCCAGGACCTGTGCACTCTCTCTCTCTCTCTGGTCCAGGACCTGTGCGCTCTCTCTCTCTCTCTCTCGGTCCAGGACCTGTGCGCTCTCTCTCTCTCTCTGGTCCAGGACCTGTGCCATCTCTCTCTCTCTCTCTGTGGTCCAGAACCTGTGCGCTCTCTCTCTCTCTGGTCCAGGACCTGTGCGCTCTCTCTCTCTCTGGTCCAGGACCTGTGCGCTCTCTCTCTCTCTGGTCCAGGACCTGTGCGCTCTCTCTCTCTCTGGTCCAGGACCTGTGCGCTCTCTCTCTCTCTCCGTCCTGTACCTGTGCACTCTTGTGTTTATGTCTCTTCCTCCACCTCTCTCTGTCAATGATCTACTCCCATCCTCCTCTCAGCACTCCCATCCTATTACCCGTCCTCTTGTTTATCCTCTCCCCTCATGTTGTGGGTTGATATATATTTGGCGCTCTGTTCTCTCTCAGGTTATTCTGTATTTCTCTAGTGTCAGGTATATAGGAATATCCCACAGACCGCTGCCCCTGTTAGAGCGCTCCTGCACTATTATGTGCCTCACATTTTGGGTTAGTTCCCCTTTAATTACACGGGGGTGACAGATGTGGGCGTCTCTTCTGCAGTCTCTTATTTCACACCTCATGTTTTTCTTGACTGTAGACAGACACGTTGTCAGTTCATTGCTGGGGATGGGTGCCCGCTACCTGCGGTCTGGAGCAGGCTGCTGTCTATGTGCTGAGCCCCCTTATGGGGGGTAACAGGCTTAGGACCAGAGGGTGCTGCGGTGTCTCCTCAAGTCATAAGACATAGACATAAGTGATTAATTAGGCAAAAACTGGGGTCTCTAGACTTATCGGGTCATCCAGTTTATTTGGGGTGGCCTCATGTTTAGCCCCTTCCTCAGTCACCTGGTGAGAGTTAGTTCCCATCTGATCCCCCACAAGGAAGGATAGAAATAGGGGTAGGGGGTCTGGTTTGGCAATGACTATATTTAGGGGGTCTGGTTTGGCAATGACTATATTTAGGGGGTCTGGTTTGGCAATGACTATATTTAGGGGGTCTAGTGGAGGGTCTGACTATGTTTAGATGGTCTGGTATGGACTTTGACTCTACTTAGGGGGTCTGGTCTGGGCTTTGACTATATCTAGGGGTCTGATATGGGGCTCTGCATATATTTAGGGGTCTGGTCTGGGGTCTCAGTATATGTAGGTGTTGTGTTGGCTGTGACATTTATTTAGGGGTCTGGATATATTTAGCCACGCCCTTTTATATACACCACTCCCATATTTGTTGGGAGCCTCTGCTCGGGGGTCTCTCCCACGTTGACATCTCTTCCTCTGAGGTCGATGGCCATCTTAGCCGAGACCTAACGTTACTTATCGCGTGCCTAAAGACGTAGGGGATGAGAATCCCGGTGGGCCACGTCTTCCATATTTCACGACCCACCATCACTTAGGAGGAAGTGAGATGGAGGTTTCCTTAGGGGCAGACATGGCGGCGGTCCTCGCAGTGCTGGCAGTGACCTCACTCTCTCAGTAGTAAGTGCATAATTCAGAGCGTTCCCAGGAATGCATCACTTATTTATGAGCCAGGTCATGTAAGGAAACGTCCAGCGTCTTGAGGATGGTGGAAGACGCAGGAGCAATGAAGTAGCTGAGCTAATGTAAGGAGCTCAGCAGTTCTTAAAGGAGCCTCATCACTGAAAATGTCCCCAGTAAAAAAAAATCCTGGTGCGGTAATGTCACATGACTGGCGCGGAGATCTTCCCTCTTGCGGTTCCTGAAGGCTGCTATTACGGCTCAGTCACATCTTGAGTATCGGGGGTGCTAATTGGTAGATTACAGGAAACTTGCAGCACGGCTTAATTAAACTTGGCGTTCATCAGCCGCGCGTCTCTGGTGCCGGATCTGGAGAACGTTCCTGAGATTGTCGCTGTTCTCCATCTGTACTCGTGTTCCAGGCTTGTTGGCGCAGAGCCGAGACCTTCCAGGAAAGACGACATTTTACGAGATGTTCTCAACTGTCAGATTTACGTTTCCAAGAGTTGTCACCCAACTTTCCTAGAGTCCTGAATGACAGATGGGCCTTGTCTTTGAGTGTCCATTGGGTTGTCCCACCAAATACACAGTGAGCAGAATCAGATAGAAGTGTTATACAGCTGAGTGCAATCTATTACTATGTGTTATCAGCCATGTCAGGAGGGGAGAGGCCGACTGTAGGACAGAGGAATACAATCTATTACTATCTGTTATCAGCCATGTCAGGAGAGGAGAGGCCGACTGTAGGACAGGGGAATACAATCTATTACTATCTGTTATCAGCCACGTCAGTGGGGGAGAGGCCGACTGTAGGACAGGGGAATACAATCTATTACTATCTGTTATCAGCCATGTCAGGAGAGGAGAGGCCGACTGTAGGACAGGGGAATACAATCTATTACTATCTGTTATCAGCCACGTCAGTGGGGGAGAGGCCGACTGTAGGACAGGGGAATACAATCTATTACTATGTGTTATCAGCCACGTCAGGAGAGGAGAGGCCGACTGTAGGACGGGGGAATACAATCTATTACTATCTGTTATCAGCCATGTCAGGAGAGGAGAGGCCGACTGTAGGACAGGGGAATACAATCTATTACTATCTGTTATCAGCCATGTCAGGAGAGGAGAGGCCGACTGTAGGACAGGGGAATACAATCTATTACTATCTGTTATCAGCCATGTCAGGAGGGGAGAGGCCGACTGTAGGACAGAGGAATACAATCTATTACTATCTGTTATCAGCCACGTCAGGAGAGGAGAGGCCGACTGTAGGACAGAGGAATACAATCTATTACTATCTGTTATCAGCCACGTCAGGAGAGGAGAGGCCGACTGTAGGACGGGGGAATACAATCTATTACTATCTGTTATCAGCCATGTCAGGAGGGGAGAGGCCGACTGTAGGACAGAGGAATACAATCTATTACTATCTGTTATCAGCCATGTCAGGAGGGGAGAGGCCGACTGTAGGACAGGGGAATACAATCTATTACTATCTGTTATCTGCCATGTCAGGAGGGGAGAGGCCGACTGTAGGACAGGGGAATACAATCTATTACTATCTGTTATCAGCCATGTCAGGAGAGGAGAGGCCGACTGTAGGACAGGGGAATACAATCTATCACTATCTGTTATCAGCCATGTCAGGAGAGGAGAGGCCGACTGTAGGACGGGGGAATACAATCTATTACTATCTGTTATCAGCCATGTCAGGAGGGGAGAGGCCGACTGTAGGACAGGGGAATACAATCTATTACTATCTGTTATCAGCCACGTCAGGAGAGGCCGACTGTAGGACAGGGGAATACAATCTATTACTATCTGTTATCAGCCATGTCAGGAGAGGAGAGGCCGACTGTAGGACAGGGGAATACAATCTATTACTATCTGTTATCAGCCACGTCAGGAGAGGCCGACTGTAGGACAGGGGAATACAATCTATTACTATCTGTTATCAGCCATGTCAGGAGGGGAGAGGCCGACTGTAGGACAGGGGAATACAATCTATTACTATCTGTTATCAGCCACGTCAGGAGGGGAGAGGCCGACTGTAGGACAGGGGAATACAATCTATTACTATCTGTTATCAGCCACGTCAGGAGAGGAGAGGCCGACTGTAAGACAGGGGAATACAATCTATTACTATCTGTTATCAGCCACGTCAGGAGGGGAGAGGCCGACTGTAGGACAGGGGAATACAATCTATTACTATCTGTTATCAGCCACGTCAGGAGGGGAGAGGCCGACTGTAGGACAGGGGAATACAATCTATTACTATCTGTTATCAGCCACGTCAGGAGAGGAGAGGCCGACTGTAAGACAGGGGAATACAATCTATTACTATCTGTTATCAGCCATGTCAGGAGGGGAGAGGCCGACTGTAGGACAGGGGAATACAATCTATTACTATCTGTTATCAGCCACGTCAGGAGAGGAGAGGCCGACTGTAGGACAGAGGAATACAATCTATTACTATCTGTTATCAGCCACGTCAGGAGGGGAGAGGCCGACTGTAGGATAGGGGAATACAATCTATTACTATCTGTTATCAGCCACGTCAGGAGGGGAGAGGCCGACTGTAGGACAGGGGAATACAATCTATTACTATCTGTTATCAGCCACGTCAGGAGAGGCCGACTGTAGGACAGGGGAATACAATCTATTACTATCTGTTATCAGCCACGTCAGGAGAGGAGAGGCCGACTGTAGGACAGGGGAATACAATCTATTACTATCTGTTATCAGCCACGTCAGGAGGGGAGAGGCCGACTGTAGGACAGGGGAATACAATCTATTACTATCTGTTATCAGCCACGTCAGGAGAGGCCGACTGTAGGACAGGGGAATACAATCTATTACTATCTGTTATCAGCCATGTCAGGAGAGGAGAGGCCGACTGTAGGACAGGGGAATACAATCTATTACTATCTGTTATCAGTCACGTCAGGAGGGGAGAGGCCGACTGTAGGACAGGGAAATACAATCTATTACTATCTGTTATCAGCCATGTCAGGAGGGGAGAGGCCGACTGTAGGACAGGGGGATACAATCTATTACTATCTGTTATCAGCCACGTCAGGAGGGGAGAGGCCGACTGTAGGACAGGGGAATACAATCTATTACTATCTGTTATCAGCCACGTCAGGAGAGGAGAGGCCGACTGTAGGACAGGGGAATACAATCTATTACTATCTGTTATCAGCCATGTCAGGAGAGGAGAGGCCGACTGTAGGACAGGGGAACACAATCTATTACTATGTGTTATCAGCCATGTCAGGAGGGGAGAGGCCGACTGTAGGACAGGGGAATACAATCTATTACTATCTGTTATCAGCCACGTCAGGAGGGGAGAGGCCGACTGTAGGACAGGGGAATACAATCTATTACTATCTGTTATCAGCCATGTCAGGAGAGGAGAGGCCGACTGTAGGACAGGGGAACACAATCTATTACTATCTGTTATCAGCCACGTCAGGAGAGGAGAGGCCGACTGTAGGACAGAGGAATACAATCTATTACTATCTGTTATCAGCCACGTCAGGAGGGAAGAGGCCGACTGTAGGACAGGGGAATACAATCTATTACTATCTGTTATCAGCCACGTCAGGAGAGGCCGACTGTAGGACAGGGGAATACAATCTATTACTATCTGTTATCAGCCATGTCAGGAGGGGAGAGGCCGACTGTAGGACAGGGGAATACAATCTATTACTATCTGTTATCAGCCGTGTCAGGAGAGGAGAGGCCGACTGTAGGACAGGGGAATACAATCTATTACTATCTGTTATCAGCCACGTCAGGAGGGGAGAGGCCGACTGTAGGACAGGGGAATACAATCTATTACTATCTGTTATCAGCCACGTCAGGAGAGGCCGACTGTAGGACAGGGGAATACAATCTATTACTATCTGTTATCAGCCATGTCAGGAGAGGAGAGGCCGACTGTAGGACAGGGGAATACAATCTATTACTATCTGTTATCAGCCACGTCAGGAGAGGAGAGGCCGACTGTAGGACAGGGAAATACAATCTATTACTATCTGTTATCAGCCATGTCAGGAGGGGAGAGGCCGACTGTAGGACAGGGGGATACAATCTATTACTATCTGTTATCAGCCACGTCAGGAGAGGAGAGGCCGACTGTAGGACAGGGGAATACAATCTATTACTATCTGTTATCAGCCACGTCAGGAGAGGAGAGGCCGACTGTAGGACAGGGGAATACAATCCATTACTATCTGTTATCAGCCACGTCAGGAGGGGAGAGGCCGACTGTAGGACAGGGGAATACAATCTATTACTATCTGTTATCAGCCATGTCAGGAGGGGAGAGGCCGACTGTAGGACAGGGGAATACAATCTATTACTATCTGTTATCAGCCACGTCAGGAGGGGAGAGGCCGACTGTAGGACAGGGGAATACAATCTATTACTATCTGTTATCAGCCATGTCAGGAGAGGAGAGGCCGACTGTAGGACAGGGGAATACAATCTATTACTATCTGTTATCAGCCATGTCAGGAGAGGAGAGGCCGACTGTAGGACAGGGGAATACAATCTATTACTATCTGTTATCAGCCACGTCAGGAGAGGAGAGGCCGACTGTAAGACAGGGGAATACAATCTATTACTATCTGTTATCAGCCATGTCAGGAGGGGAGAGGCCGACTGTAGGACAGGGGAATACAATCTATTACTATCTGTTATCAGCCACGTCAGGAGAGGAGAGGCCGACTGTAGGACAGGGGAGTACAATCTATTACTATCTGTTATCAGCCACGTCAGGAGGGGAGAGGCCGACTGTAGGACAGGGGAATACAATCTATTACTATCTGTTATCAGCCACGTCAGGAGAGGCCGACTGTAGGACAGGGGAATACAATCTATTACTATCTGTTATCAGCCACGTCAGGAGGGGAGAGGCCGACTGTAGGACAGGGGAATACAATCTATTACTATCTGTTATCAGCCACGTCAGGAGAGGCCGACTGTAGGACAGGGGAATACAATCTATTACTATCTGTTATCAGCCACGTCAGGAGAGGAGAGGCCGACTGTAGGACAGGGGAATACAATCTATTACTATCTGTTATCAGCCACGTCAGGAGGGGAGAGGCCGACTGTAGGACAGGGGAATACAATCTATTACTATCTGTTATCAGCCACGTCAGGAGAGGCCGACTGTAGGACAGGGGAATACAATCTATTACTATCTGTTATCAGCCATGTCAGGAGAGGAGAGGCCGACTGTAGGACAGGGGAATACAATCTATTACTATCTGTTATCAGTCACGTCAGGAGGGGAGAGGCCGACTGTAGGACAGGGAAATACAATCTATTACTATCTGTTATCAGCCATGTCAGGAGGGGAGAGGCCGACTGTAGGACAGGGGGATACAATCTATTACTATCTGTTATCAGCCACGTCAGGAGGGGAGAGGCCGACTGTAGGACAGGGGAATACAATCTATTACTATCTGTTATCAGCCACGTCAGGAGAGGAGAGGCCGACTGTAGGACAGAGGAATACAATCTATTACTATCTGTTATCAGCCATGTCAGGAGAGGAGAGGCCGACTGTAGGACAGGGGAACACAATCTATTACTATGTGTTATCAGCCATGTCAGGAGGGGAGAGGCCGACTGTAGGACAGGGGAATACAATCTATTACTATCTGTTATCAGCCATGTCAGGAGGGGAGAGGCCGACTGTAGGACAGGGGAATACAATCTATTACTATCTGTTATCAGCCACGTCAGGAGGGGAGAGGCCGACTGTAGGACAGGGGAATACAATCTATTACTATCTGTTATCAGCCATGTCAGGAGAGGAGAGGCCGACTGTAGGACAGGGGAACACAATCTATTACTATCTGTTATCAGCCACGTCAGGAGAGGAGAGGCCGACTGTAGGACAGAGGAATACAATCTATTACTATCTGTTATCAGCCACGTCAGGAGGGGAGAGGCCGACTGTAGGACAGGGGAATACAATCTATTACTATCTGTTATCAGCCACGTCAGGAGAGGCCGACTGTAGGACAGGGGAATACAATCTATTACTATCTGTTATCAGCCATGTCAGGAGGGGAGAGGCCGACTGTAGGACAGGGGAATACAATCTATTACTATCTGTTATCAGCCGTGTCAGGAGAGGAGAGGCCGACTGTAGGACAGGGGAATACAATCTATTACTATCTGTTATCAGCCACGTCAGGAGGGGAGAGGCCGACTGTAGGACAGGGGAATACAATCTATTACTATCTGTTATCAGCCACGTCAGGAGAGGAGAGGCCGACTGTAGGACAGGGGAATACAATCTATTACTATCTGTTATCAGCCATGTCAGGAGAGGAGAGGCCGACTGTAGGACAGGGGAATACAATCTATTACTATCTGTTATCAGCCACGTCAGGAGAGGAGAGGCCGACTGTAGGACAGGGAAATACAATCTATTACTATCTGTTATCAGCCATGTCAGGAGGGGAGAGGCCGACTGTAGGACAGGGGGATGCAATCTATTACTATCTGTTATCAGCCACGTCAGGAGAGGAGAGGCCGACTGTAGGACAGGGGAATACAATCTATTACTATCTGTTATCAGCCACGTCAGGAGGGGAGAGGCCGACTGTAGGACAGGGGAATACAATCTATTACTATCTGTTATCAGCCATGTCAGGAGGGGAGAGGCCGACTGTAGGACAGGGGAATACAATCTATTACTATCTGTTATCAGCCACGTCAGGAGGGGAGAGGCCGACTGTAGGACAGGGGAATACAATCTATTACTATCTGTTATCAGCCATGTCAGGAGAGGAGAGGCCGACTGTAGGACAGGGGAATACAATCTATTACTATCTGTTATCAGCCATGTCAGGAGAGGAGAGGCCAACTGTAGGACAGGGGAATACAATCTATTACTATCTGTTATCAGCCACGTCAGGAGAGGCCGACTGTAGGACAGGGGAATACAATCTATTACTATCTGTTATCAGCCATGTCAGGAGAGGAGAGGCCGACTGTAGGACAGGGGAATACAATCTATTACTATCTGTTATCAGACACGTCAGGAGAGGAGAGGCCGACTGTAGGACAGGGAAATACAATCTATTACTATCTGTTATCAGCCATGTCAGGAGGGGAGAGGCCGACTGTAGGACAGGGGGATACAATCTATTACTATCTGTTATCAGCCACGTCAGGAGAGGAGAGGCCGACTGTAGGACAGGGGAATACAATCTATTACTATCTGTTATCAGCCACGTCAGGAGAGGAGAGGCCGACTGTAGGACAGGGGAATACAATCTATTACTATCTGTTATCAGCCACGTCAGGAGGGGAGAGGCCGACTGTAGGACAGGGGAATACAATCTATTACTATCTGTTATCAGCCATGTCAGGAGGGGAGAGGCCGACTGTAGGACAGGGGAATACAATCTATTACTATCTGTTATCAGCCACGTCAGGAGGGGAGAGGCCGACTGTAGGACAGGGGAATACAATCTATTACTATCTGTTATCAGCCATGTCAGGAGAGGAGAGGCCGACTGTAGGACAGGGGAATACAATCTATTACTATCTGTTATCAGCCATGTCAGGAGAGGAGAGGCCGACTGTAGGACAGGGGAATACAATCTATTACTATCTGTTATCAGCCACGTCAGTAGAGGCCGACTGTAGGACAGGGGAATACAATCTATTACTATCTGTTATCAGCCATGTCAGGAGAGGAGAGGCCGACTGTAGGACAGGGGAACACAATCTATTACTATCTGTTATCAGCCATGTCAGGAGAGGAGAGGCCGACTGTAGGACAGGGGAATACAATCTATTACTATCTGTTATCAGCCACGTCAGGAGAGGAGAGGACGACTGTAGGACAGGGAAATACAATCTATTACTATCTGTTATCAGCCATGTCAGGAGGGGAGAGGCCGACTGTAGGACAGGGGGATACAATCTATTACTATCTGTTATCAGCCATGTCAGGAGGGGAGAGGCCGACTGTAGGACAGGGGAATACAATCTATTACTATCTGTTATCAGCCACGTCAGGAGGGGCCGACTGTAGGACAGGGGAATACAATCTATTACTATCTGTTATCAGCCATGTCAGGAGGAGAGGCCGACTGTAGGACAGGGGAATACAATCTATTACTATCTGTTATCAGCCATGTCAGGAGGGGAGAGGCCGACTGTAGGACAGGGGAATACAATCTATTACTATCTGTTATCAGCCACGTCAGGAGAGGCCGACTGTAGGACAGGGGAATACAATCTATTACTATCTGTTATCAGCCATGTCAGTGGGGGAGAGGCCGACTGTAGGACAGGTGAATACAATCTATTACTATCTGTTATCAGCCATGTCAGGGGGGAGAGGCCGACTGTAGGACAGGGGAATACAATCTATTACTATCTGTTATCAGCCATGTCAGGAGAGGAGAGGCCGACTGTAGGACAGGGGAATACAATCTATTACTATCTGTTATCAGCCACGTCAGGAGAGGAGTGGACGACTGTAGGACAGGTGACTACAATCTATTACTATCTGTTATCAGCCACGTCAGGAGAGGAGAGGCCGACTGTAGGACAGGGGAATACAATCTATTACTATCTGTTATCAGCCATGTCAGGAGAGGAGAGGCCGACTGTAGGACAGGGGAATACAATCTATTACTATGTGTTATCAGCCATGTCAGGAGAGGAGAGGCCGACTGTAGGACAGGGGAATACAATCTATCACTATGTGTTATCAGCCATGTCAGGAGGGGAGAGGCCGACTGTAGGACAGGGGAATACAATCTATTACTATCTGTTATCAGCCATGTCAGGAGAGGAGAGGCCGACTGTAGGACAGGGGAATACAATCTATCACTATCTGTTATCAGCCACGTCAGGAGGGGAGAGGCCGACTGTAGGACAGGAGAATACAATCTATTACTATCTGTTATCAGCCATGTCAGGAGAGGCCGACTGTAGGACAGGGGAATACAATCTATTACTATCTGTTATCAGCCATGTCAGGAGAGGAGAGGCCGACTGTAGGACAGGGGACTACAATCTATTACTATCTGTTATCAGCCACGTCAGGAGAGGAGAGGCCGACTGTAGGACAGGGGAATACAATCTATTACTATCTGTTATCAGCCACGTCAGGAGGGGGAGAGGCCGACTGTAGGACAGGGGAATACAATCTATTACTATCTGTTATCAGCCATGTCAGGAGAGGCCGACTGTAGGACAGGTGACTACAATCTATGACTATCTGTTATCAGCCCCCCTGCCCTCTTTATGCTCCATACCACCAGTGCTGAGCCCCTCTACAGACATTTGCCTCCATATATGTGACTGGTATCATCTGCTCCTCTCATAACTCTTTTGCTGTCACCATCCCTTTAAGAAAATGCATTTTTAAAATTTTTTGTCTGTTCGCTTCTCTGTGCACCGTCCAGATCTTTAAACATGTGCGCGGCGTCCTCGTACGTTCCACCAACGCAGACTTTTTTTCTCTTCTCTCCTCGTGTTGTAGCCATCTGTCACCACTTCGCTGGTGGTTTTTGCGTCCCGCATTATTATTATTTTATTTTTCCTGTCAGCCAGGATTGGTAAACTGCCCCAGCTCTGGAGTATTATCATTACCAGTTTATGGCAGGCCCCAGAAGGAACCAACGGTCCCAATCTACATTCATTTTGCAACTTTCTGTAATTGGCCTCTATTATGGGGGTCGCCCAGTCCTCCCCCTGGGAGGTCTGCACTGGACCCCTGCCGTTTGACCCTGTGACCTCTTGCACTTTGCACTGTCTGCAGATAACATGAGCAGTGCTGGGGGTGAGTAAAGCTTGGAGTGCACCTAGTGCAAGCTCTAGGAAAAGTGGATAATCCCTTTAAAATGAGATGCTTAGTGACCACCAGGACCTGCCAGTTTCGCAGCTTCCATAGCATAGTCACTCCATTTCCCCAGACTCTGAATGGCTTATAAATGTGCATTGATATATCGTTTACTGCACTGTGTCAGTCTTCACTTTAGTTTTTGCATTTTATTCATGAATGTGGAAGCTCAGGATGAGCAGTATTATAGGCCACTCCTACTTGAAAAGGTACATACATGATGATCTATTGGACAAAATCTCCAGTCTTGGGAGCAGACAGTCCGTAGCACAATCCTCAGGTTGTCTGAGCCACAGACAGGATGTGATTTGTGGTGCAAAAGTCAAAGGATAAACAACTCACACTCCTGCTGGTGCATGGGGGGGGGGGTCACAAGAGGCGCTCCACCCCATTAAAGGGGCAATAAGTGATTTCATCCTTTGCTTATACCATAAAGAAGCTTTAGCTGTCTGAGAAGTTATAAATAAAGTTGGTTCAAGTTTATTGATATCGTCCTGGACAATCCCTTTAAATTGTGTAGATATTGTCCGGTGACTGTATCTCCTCACGTGCCCAGAACAAACGTCCCTTCAGATAATTTGCGCTCTTGGCCGCCGTTTCCCCTCCAGGCCTGGAACGTAAAGTCTGTGAGGCTACAAGTGTCCAGCCGAACCAGGCTCAGATATAATCACCATCACACATGGCCTCCGTCCCTGTTACCCAGAAGGCCGTGCGACTACAATCCCTTACACTTCTTTTTCTGCACCACTGCTGTCAAGTTTTTGCCCCTGGGGTGACAGTTCACATCTGACAGCGCGTTTTGGTCCGTGCTGAGAGCCTGATGTAGGTCATGTGGTGTATACCCCCCCTCCCCGACACAGCACTTCTTTTATCGATAGGTGACTGGAAAAAAAAAACGTATTTTTTTAAAAAAATTCTGGAAGCCCCTAAAAGGGGTAGGGGCTGTGACTACCTAGAAGTCCATATTATAAATGCAAGTGGCAGTACAACTACAACTTCCAGCATGCCCTGACAGCTTATAGTTATGGCTTGTGGGTGTATAGGTTGTCACTCAGCTTTCTCAGAGACAGATGAAGGACTTATTCTCATTAATGAGCTGTTCTTGTCACTGTGAGGTCAGAGTTGAAGCCCCCTTTAAGCCTTCATGTTTGGTGGACCCTCCAGGGTGGGGGTCAGGAGGGCTGCCTCATATTTGGGGGATCTCCTAGCGGCTCCTCAGCAGGGGACGAGGAACTACAGGGGCTGTTTCGGGCACAGCCCTGGGGCTTAATTGTAACGTCGTCATGAGGCTTAATATAATGGTCAGCAGGGAGGATGATGAGGGTAGTGGTCACTGTGACCGCCCCTCAGCCTTCTGCAGACCAATCCCATATCCCTTGGCTATGACTTTTTCTCTCTTCAAGATCTCTGTTTTCTGTCAGTGAATGGGAACATCCTGATTTACATTTCAAGGCCGAAACCCATCCTGAGCTGTTTTTTCTTACAGCTGAGGGGTTGTTACAATTGTATCCAGTCTACTCATCCATCTATCCTCCCCTCAAACAGCCAGGACCTCAGATTGATAGAATGTATTAGTCCCTTCTGTCTATACTGGATACACTTGTAACAATCCCTCAGCTGTAAGAAATATTGGGATTCGTTGACGCGGAAGAATTCAGAGAGGCGCAAAAAAACAAAAACCTCTCCAAGAATTGGCCCTGTCTGTACAACCTGTGGTGGAGCTGAAGCCAAGGTTTGGCTTTATGCCGCGGTTTTGCGCACGTGACTTGTCTCAGTCCGCTGCAGATTGTAAGGCGGAAGGAAGGCTACCTCAGATTCCGCTGTGTGAACATGTCCTTAGGGCTGTGCAGGTTTTCAGCCTGTGCCCATTCACTGACACCAAGCAGAGATCTTGAAAGTAATGAAGAATCGAAAAGCTGGAAGTTGCAGAATACCCCTGACTTCTCCCCATGGGGGCGCTGTGTCACCTGGTGCAATGTGTTGGCACAGACTTGGGGGACGAGGATTGTGCCAAGATGCTGCACGGAGCAGATTGCAGCGGGAAGTGGGGGAGGGGGAGATTAGACTGGCGCTGTGCACAGTTCCTCCCGTGTTAAAGGGACAGTTCTCCGCAGCCTCTTCCATCCACACAGGTGAAGGTCACACGAGGGGGTCAGGAGGGCCGTAGCCTCAGGATATTAGTCTCTGTCTCATATATCCTGTTCTGGACTCTGGGAAAGCTGAGTGACTATTTCTGTAAAGGCGTCATTGCATTTGCTATAAATTCTGCATCTGTGTCTGGTAAAGCTGAGTGACACTCATGGATGCTGGGCTGCGTGCGTCCTGTGCTCGCTGCAGCCTCGGGCGCACTTTTGACGTGTCACTATACACATGTTCCGCGATGCTGACGTTCATGTTGTCAGATTTGCGCGGCGAGGCTTCGTAGTGATTAATCATGGCGTCCCCGAGCCCTCACCCCTCCCCCACCCTGCAGACACATCGAATCCGGAATCCTTTTACCGTTTACCCGACTTCTGTCATCTGATCTGCCCGGAGCAATCTCCTTATCACATCGCAGACCGGGCGCGGACTACAACTCCCAGCAGGTCCTTATCACATACTGAGCCCCATAGACTGCAAACCGCTATTCTGTGTGATGCATTCATCTATATGTCCAGCTTTTCCAGGCCCCTGAACGACATGATATGCCTAATTATATAGAGAAGAATACAGCATTGCTCTTCCTATTAGTTTATAACCCAGCTTTCCCTGGCACCGGAATGACAATGAAAGGTTTAACAGCTGGGCTATATTACCAACTAGCTTGGCCGCCATTACAGCTCCTACATTAAGTTGCAACCCAGCTTTTCCATGTCCCTGAATGGCAGCAGAGGATAAAGCATTGTGGCATTGGGCAGGTCTATCACTTCCGTTACAGCTCAGCT
This sequence comes from Leptodactylus fallax, assembly GCA_947044405.1. NCBI lineage: Eukaryota > Metazoa > Chordata > Amphibia > Anura > Leptodactylidae > Leptodactylus > Leptodactylus fallax. The sequence continues at coordinate 110,664 of CAMRHE010000714.1, read as the reverse complement.
TTCCCTGGGTTCTGAAAGGCAGATCCTCTCACTACATTATGGAGGTTAGGAGCCTGGGAAAGCTGGGTGCGCCACCTGTGGCTGCTGTTACTCAATCTAGCTGGTTAGTGGGGGGGCCGCTCAGGTATGGCTGCCTCCCAGCTGTGTATATACACAGAGGAATGTTTCCAGCTGGTGGTTGGAGCTGACATTCCTGCCATTCCTCCGGCCATGAGGTGGGGGTGGGAGTCAGATTTGGGGGGTGGCGTTGCAGTGTGGCTGCTTTATTGCCCTCCCCAGATGAATCAGAGTTTATTTCCTATAAGGAGTCACTAATTGTGGTAATAATGGCCTCACACAGACGCCGCACAATGGCGCTCCAGCTGCGACACTCCTCATCAGCGCCTCTTCTTCCAGCTATGGCACTGCGCCATCCTGCGAGTGCTGACATTAACCCCTGCAGGGGTCTTAAAGGGACGGTCTGGGCTCCCACAGTCCTCGTGTTAGCTGCTCTGATTGGAGCTGTTTGTGGCCCTCGGGGGCCGGGTAGGGGGTGATAAAATTACTGCAGAGAATAGACCTATATCTAGGATGGGGACAGTGCTCACAAGTCTATGGAGGAAGGGAGGGAGCCTTGTCAGCTCAGCTATGCCGAATGTCAGCAGGAGACTGGGCCCAGGCAAGACGGGTGAGAGAAGTGGTACTGTGCATACTAGAGAAGTGGTACTGTGCGTATATATACAGCGCTAGAGAAGTGGTACTGTGCGTATATACAGCGCTAGAGAAGTGGTACTGTGTGTATGTACAGCGCTAGAGAAGTGGTACTGTGTGTATATACAGCGCTAGAGAAGTGGTACTGTGCGTATATACAGCGCTAGAGAAGTGGTACTGTGTGTGTATATACAGCGCTATAGAAGTGGTACTGTGTGTGTATATACAGCGCTATAGAAGTGGTACTGTGTGTATATACAGCGCTAGAGAAGTGGTACTGTGCGTATATACAGCGCTAGAGAAGTGGTACTGTGCGTATATACAGCGCTATAGAAGTGGTACTGTGTGTATATACAGCGCTAGAGAAGTGGTACTGTGTGTATATACAGCGCTAGAGAAGTGGTACTGTGTGTATATACAGCGCTAGAGAAGTGGTACTGTGCGTATATACAGCGCTAGAGAAGTGGTACTGTGTGTGTATATACAGCGCTATAGAAGTGGTACTGTGTGTATATACAGCACTAGAGAAGTGGTACTGTGCGTATATACAGCGCTAGAGAAGTGGTACTGTGTGTATATATACAGCGCTAGAGAAGTGGTACTGTGCGTATATATACAGCGCTAGAGAAGTGGTACTGTGCGTATATACAGCGCTAGAGAAGTGGTACTGTGCGTATATACAGCGCTAGAGAAGTGGTACTGTGTGTATATACAGCGCTATAGAAGTGGTACTGTGTGTATATACAGCGCTATAGAAGTGGTACTGTGCGTATATACAGCACTAGAGAAGTGGTACTGTGTGTGTATATACAGCGCTAGAGAAGTGGTACTGTGTGTATATACAGCGCTAGAGAAGTGGTACTGTGCGTATATACAGCGCTAGAGAAGTGGTACTGTGCGTATATATACAGCGCTAGAGAAGTGGTACTGTGCGTATATACAGCGCTAGAGAAGTGGTACTGTGTGTATATACAGCGCTAGAGAAGTGGTACTGTGCGTATATACAGCGCTAGAGAAGTGGTACTGTGCGTATATACAGCGCTAGAGAAGTGGTACTGTGCGTATATACAGCGCTAGAGAAGTGGTACTGTGCATATATATACAGCGCTAGAGAAGTGGTACTGTGCGTATATACAGCGCTAGAGAAGTGGTACTGTGCGTATATATACAGCGCTAGAGAAGTGGTACTGTGCGTATATATACAGCGCTAGAGAAGTGGTACTGTGCGTATATACAGCGCTAGAGAAGTGGTACTGTGTGTATATACAGCGCTAGAGAAGTGGTACTGTGCGTATATACAGCGCTAGAGAAGTGGTACTGTGCGTATATACAGCGCTAGAGAAGTGGTACTGTGCGTATATACAGCGCTAGAGAAGTGGTACTGTGTGTGTATATACAGCGCTAGAGAAGTGGTACTGTGCGTATATCTACAGGACTAGAGAAGTGGTACTGTGCGTATATACAGCTCTAGAGAAGTACTGTGTGTGTATATACAGCGCTAGAGAAGTTGTACTGTGCGTATATATACAGCGCTAGAGAAGTGGTACTGTGTGTACTAGAGAAGTGGTACTGTGCGTTGCGTATATATACAGCACTAGAGAAGTGGTACTGTGAGTATATACAGCGCTAGAGAAGTGGTACTGTGCGTATATACAGCGCTAGAGAAGTGGTACTGTGTGTATATACAGCGCTAGAGAAGTGGTACTGTGCGTATATACAGCGCTAGAGAAGTGGTACTGTGTGTATATACAGCGTTAGAGAAGTGGTACTGTGTGTATATACAGCGCTAGAGAAGTGGTACTGTGCGTATATACAGCGCTAGAGAAGTTGTACTGTGCGTATATCTACAGCACTAGAGAAGTTGTACTGTGCGTATATCTACAGCACTAGAGAAGTGGTACTGTGCGTATATACAGCACTAGAGAAGTTGTACTGTGCGTATATACAGCGCTAGAGAAGTGGTACTGTGTGTATATACAGCTCTAGAGAAGTGGTACTGTGTGTATATAGAGCACTAGAGAAGTTGTACTGTGCGTATATACAGCACTAGAGAAGTTGTACTGTGCGTATATCTACAGCACTAGAGAAGTGGTACTGTGCGTATATACAGCACTAGAGAAGTGGTACTGTGCGTATATACAGCGCTAGAGAAGTGGTACTGTGCGTACTAGAGAAGTGGTACTGTGCGTATATATACAGCGCTAGAGAAGTGGTACTGTGCGTATATCTACAGCACTAGAGAAGTGGTACTGTGCGTATATACAGCGCTAGAGAAGTGGTACTGTGCGTATATACAGCGCTAGAGAAGTGGTACTGTGTGTATATACAGCGCTAGAGAAGTGGTACTGTGTGTGTATATACAGCGCTAGAGAAGTGGTACTGTGCGTATATCTACAGAACTAGAGAAGTGGTACTGTGTGTGTATATACAGCGCTATAGAAGTGGTACTGTGCGTATATCTACAGAACTAGAGAAGTGGTACTGTGTGCGTATATACAGCGCTAGAGAAGTGGTACTGTGCGTATATATACAGCGCTAGAGAAGTGGTACTGTGCGTATATACAGCGCTAGAGAAGTGGTACTGTGCGTATATATACAGCGCTAGAGAAGTTGTACTGTGCAGAGTCCGTATACATGAGCAGTGAAGTTGTACTGTGCGTTGTCTGTGCTCACACTCGGTGGAGCGGTGATGATACTAATCGGTGATAATTTCCTGATATGATTTCATGTCATTAAGTTGTCAGCTTTCTGATTGGACGAGCTTCATTTTCAGAGCTTTGCTGCCCTCTCTGGAGAGTACTGGCACTGCAGTCAGTCATAGTCCATATGATTTAGCTGCGATTGGCACGACTGACTTACCTCTCATCTATAACTACTGACCCCACAACTATTCATCTACAATGTACTCCACTTACCGCCTGCTGATCCTTTGTTACATCACTTCTCCAGTCACATCCAGAGCTGCATTTATAATGGTGCTGTGCTGCATGTTTGGAATCATTTTCCTCTTCCACTGTCCATGCTCTAAACAGACACTGAACCAGCAGGGGGCAGTACTAAAATGCAGATATGTAACTTCAGCTTTGGATGTGTTTGGAGTATGCTATAATAAGACCACTTCTGTACTTTTTGGGGGCCTATAATTGATTTCCGTGTAGTCCTCACCCCAGTTGAACTTGTGTGGCGAGGACATTTTGTATTCCGTCCATACCTCCGGCGTTTGGGAGGGGCCAGGGGGGGGATCGGTCATTGTCCTGCCGTCTGGACAAGCCGCTGGGAATCGGCGATTTATGGCCTCAGACGGGATTGTAGAGTGGAGAATACCGATGGCCGCTGAGTTATGGCGCCAAATCACAAAGGACACAAACGTCACAGGTCGTCGCTTCTGCTAAAATACGAGGCCATACGTCAGCGCCATCTGTGGCAGCTTGACATGAGAAAAGTTGCCTTGTCGCGGTGGGCGGGGCCTCCAGATGTCTCACTTGTGCCAAGATGGCTGCTGTTTGGTGTCAGCTACAGCTGTCGTTGTGCATGGGAAGCTGATGCTAGCTCACTGCCCCCTCCCCGCATAGTTACATTCCCCCACCTTATGTTGTCTAGTGCATTAAGTGTCAGTTTTTACTGCACCTCTGGCATTCTATTCATGACTTTTGTTTCTGACAGCCTTTTCCCTTTCTGTCTGTTTGCAGCATCTACAGATGACCATCCAGGCGCTACAAGACGAACTGCGCATCCAGCGAGACCTCAACCAGCTCTTCCAGCAGGACAGTGGGGGGCGCTCCAAGGAGGTCTTCACCTCCGAACTGACCGAGGAAAACTTCCGCATCCTGCATGCCGAGCATGACCGCCAAGCCAAGGAGCTGTTCCTGCTGCGCAAGACGCTGGAGGAGATGGAGCTACGGATCGAAACGCAGAAACAGACGCTGAACGCCAGGGACGAGTCCATCAAGAAGCTGCTGGAGATGCTGCAGAGCAAGGGCATCTCCTCCAAGGTCATGGACGAGGACCACGAGAGGACGCGGAGGTTGGCCGAGGCCGAGATGCACGTCCACCACCTGGAGAGTCTGCTGGAACAGAAGGAGAAGGAGACCAACATGCTGAGAGAGGTCATTACCAGTATATACTCTAGTCACATCCAAAGCCGTCTGCCACATGGACACAAACCTAACCGTGTAGCGCAGCCTCCATAATGCACTGCACATTACATAGTGGCAGATATAGTCTCTTTTTTGTGTGTGTTTTTTCCTTGTGTGCAGCTCTGGAAGTGATTGGAGTAGAAGACTTCTGTGTATACAGTTTTATTTGCCCCCTTGTCAGCACCAGGTCATAGTCCTGGCAGTGTAAAGGTTAATGCGCCGATGTCTCCGCAGCTCCAGGGTGCGTTAAACAGACGGCTACTCTGCTGTTTCCAGGGAGACGGTTGCCATGGCAGCCGTGGGTGTCAGATAAATGCTCTCTACTGTAGCAGGCAGGGAATATGGCGGTGCGGTCTGAGCCCCGGACTGCGGGAGATCCGCTGTGTAATAACCCCTTCTCTGACCAAATCCTCAGTATATCTGTACCTGGGAAAGCTGGGTGATTTCTATTCAGAGTTAACCACTTGCCATTCCTCAATGCTGGCTCTTCCACGTCGGCAGCTTTATAACTAAGCAGATTTTTCCAGACTCTGGGAAAGTTGGGTGCCATTGTAGCTGTGATGAGGGTTGATTATCACCCAGCTTTTCCAACATCGTTGCGAGTTTGGTCTTGGTGTAGCTTTTGGGCGCTAAAAAAAATCTAATCAAAAATGGAAAATATCTGCTTTTCAGGAATCTAGGAAAGCTGGGTGACAGTCCCTATTGGAACTGAATGATAGGTAATACTTGTCATACAACTTTCCTAGGGGCAGATATAATTATAACTATTGGGAGAGCTATTTGACAACATATCGGCCACAGTTACATCTCCCATGGGTTGTCACTCAGCTTTCCCAGACCCCTGATTGTCATATCTGCTTAGTTATATTGTTAGATTTGCCTTGGGTTCGCCCCTCTGACCCCCTGGCCAGGACTCTGCAGTCTCTGGGGTCACTGCGCTGTGTACAGGGTCACAACTGCGCGGTCACTTACCCCGAGCCAGTGCATGAAATTCACTGCCATCTAATGGACATGATGGGAACTGCAGCTCCCTGTACATCCCCGGATGTGATCAACATAAGACGCAATGTTTTCTACAGATTCGATGTCTACACGTGAGCAGCAGTATTTGGAGGGGTCTTCCTGTTATTTCGTACCCACAAGACCAGCTAGAGCTCACCATGCCTGTGACTGATCCCCATTATGCGTGTACGCCTTTCCATCCTGTCCATCCCACCTTTCCCCCTCTGCGCTGCCAACCTGCAGCACTCGCTGGGCGCTACTCACAGGCATATACAGGGTTAATAGAGATCTTCGCGTTCCTTGCTTTGCCTTGAGTGACCTGCTGAGCGGATCTCAGCCCAAAGGTAGAGCGAGCGGCGTCCTCTCCTGGCAACTGTTCTGTTGTGGCGCGGCGTCTGGCAGTGTCCGTCTCTAGGGGGCAGGTAGCAGGGGGAGCCGGTGTCTCACCTGTCTTATTGTCTTTGCAGGAAATCCACCGCCGCTTTGAAAATGCTCCGGATTCTGCCAAGACCAAAGCGCTGCAGACCGTGATTGAGATGAAGGTATGAGACCCCCCCCCCCACCTCCAAAACGGGTGGAAGTGGCGGAGCAGGAGCTATATATAGATACCAGGCTGTCACCTGGCCGTGAGGGCGGGCACAGCCAACAATCTTAAAAGATGAGGCTGACATCTATAGGATCTTAAAGGGAATTTGCCACCTAAAAGCTTAACCAGTGGGTGAAGTGGGACCTACTGAATGACCCCCACCAGCGCCAAGCATTGAGGATGGAGCTATCGGCACCTGACTCTCTAAAAGCAGGGCTGTAAAGAGTCAGAGCTGTGTGTGGATGACTGGCTGGCTGTATGGGTTAAGGTATGGCGTCTCCTTGTTGGCCCGGATTGAGGTCACATGATCTTAGTTATTTTCTAGGACTCTAAAATCACCTCCATGGAGCGCGGCCTGCGGGATCTGGAGGAAGAGATTCAGATGCTGAAGTCTAACGGGGCCCTGAGCACCGAGGAGCGGGAGGAGGAGATGAAGCAGATGGAGGTGTACCGCAGCCACTCCAAGTTCATGAAGAACAAGGTGAGCGCAGCGCCGCCCTGCTGGACAATAGCTGCAGCCTCCTAATGCGTCACATGATTGTGACAAAGGGGAAAAAAAACGCACAATAAAGTTATATGCCGTATACTGATCTAGCCTAATAGAGGCTGTAAAGTGCTGTAGTACTGCATATGACCACTAGGCAGCACAACACTTGTATTCTAGAAGGTTCTTCAGGTGCAGTTCCTCTTGATAACTGAGAGCAATAGCTGCAAAGCAAACTGTAGAGAAATGTCACATTCCTGTTTGGGGTATTTCATCTTATAGGGGTTTTCTGGGACTTGGGGTAGGTCATCAATAGAGACCGCGGCTTCTTCCCTGTCCGATGACGTCACGTTTGTTTGGTTATGGTATAGCAGCAATGCCAAGCACGGCCACTATAGAATGGATGGCGCTGTACTATATTCAGAGAAGAGACTGCGGCCTCTACAACCACCTGATGTGTGTCGGACCCCACTGAGCACATAGTGGTAAATCCTGTTAGCGGCAGGGACCTATCTTGTACGCCCTTGGCTACTTGTCTGTGAGATACGCCCTTGGTAGGGAAGGAGTAGCCATAGCCAAGGATGTATCTTGGCTATAGCAAAAATATCCTGATACATTGGCTCCCCGTACAAACCGCTGACCCTTGTGGGTGTTGGGGATGAGCGCCTGTACGGCAGCCACTAACTCCCCCACTCCACAACGCTCCCTGCGCTTTGAGTCTCCATGAGATTGGCGCATTAGAAATGTTTGACATTGTCGTATGAGATACGTCCTGATAGCTGATACATTGTACCAACTCCTCAGCTGTGTGAGCTCAGGTGGAGCTTTCAGTTTCCATTCTCTGACAGCAAGCAGTTCTAGAATGACTAAGCTGTATATGTGACTGGAGGATGTCTATGACCTGGGGGTTTAGTATTGGGTGCTCTCCCCCGCGCTGCCACCTACGATGTGACTGAGTGTTGTCTCTGCTCAATGTCCTGACAGGTAGAGCAGCTGAAAGAGGAACTGACTGCAAAGGAGAGCCAGGCGGAGGAGCTGAGGAAAAGAGTGTCAGCTCTGCAGACGGAGCTGTCTGGCGTAAGGCTGCCCGTTGTCTGTCCGCTGGCTTTCCCTGTCTCTTCCTGGCGGTCTGCGCTGCCTCTAACACCTCACTCTGTAAATCTCTGGTCACTCACACTAACCTCTGCACTCACACTCAACTCTGGGGCGCTGGCCCCAGAAATTACTGGTAAATAAAAGTCACCAAATTCCTAGTTGTGTCTGCCTCTGGGAAAGCTGGGTGCCATTACTGCTTTGTTAAAGCTTCCACTTAGTCTGTAACTCAGCTTTACCAGATTCTGCAATGGCAAGGTATCTTGACAAATTAACCCATTCAAGACTGTGTGCTGACCAATATGGCTGCCTTACAGCGGGTTATCTCCTGAATGGCAGACCTACCTAGTTGGTAGGAACAGAACTAGATACATTGCCCTTCAGGAGTCTGGGAATGCTGGATGACCAGCTCAGTGGGAATTACTTTCAGTTACCCAGCTTTCCCAGTAACAGATATGACTATACATCAGATTAGAGGCCTTGTATTTGATGGGACGTTTTGCTCCTGCGGGGGGCGCTCTGTTTGGACTTGGTTGTATGTCTGTCTGGGTTTTATGGCGGCTGTGTCCTATGAAGAGCTGGAGGCTTCTCGCCCGTCAGTGGCCTCTGTCTTGTCTGCAGTGTCCTTCAGTCTGTACTTTCCTGACTAGTGTTGCCCCCTGCAGATCGGACAGGTAAAGCAGGAGCTCTCCCGGAAGGACACAGAACTGCTGGCCCTGCAGACCAAGCTGGAGACGCTCACCAACCAGTTCTCTGACAGCAAGCAGCATGTGGAGGTCTTGAAGGAGTCCCTGACCGCCAAGGAGCAACGAGCCGCCATCTTACAGACTGAGGTGAGCTGCAAAAACAATCGCAATCTGTGAAGAGATGTTAAGTGTGAAATTTTTCACTTTGATGGGTGGAGTTTATTGGGGGGGGGTATAATTGTGCCTGGTAGGTGGAGTTAGAGAGGATGGATATCAGTGGGTGGAGTCAGAGGGTGTTGGTTTTGGTTGGTGGAGAGAGAGCGATGGATTCTGGGCTTAGTGGGCTGAGCTAGAGGAGATGCACATTGGGTTTAGTGGGTCTAAATATCTCAGATTCTACATGTGGTGGCTGCAATTCAAGCACTTGATCAGTAGGAGTAGGAGGCAAGTATACAAGATCTGGTGGGTGGGTGTGTGGTTATGGAGCACAATCTAAATTTCCATTTAGTGGGAGGTGTCAGTGGGTGGAGCCTAATCAGAATCATGTGGCGCCCTCACTCTGCAGGTGGATGCGCTCCGCTTACGGTTGGAGGAGAAGGAAACCATGCTGAACAAGAAGACCAAGCAGATTCAGGAGATGTCGGAGGAGAAGGGCACCCTGTCCGGGGAGATCCACGACCTCAAAGACATGCTGGACGTGAAGGAGAGGAAGGTGAACGTGCTGCAGAAGAAGGTGAGAGACTAAACGGCTACCTGTCAGTGAATGGCAACTTGGTTTCACTCAGAGGCTGTAATTCTTTCCTGTCCTTATAGTTTTCACAGCTGAGGGTTTGGTACAATTATCTCTAGTCTAAGCAAACACATCAGCAGCTCAGATCGTTCTCTTATCCGGATACTTTTCTGCAATGTATCAGTGCTGGTTAAATGTATCAGTCTTGAGTCAGTTCAACTGTTTGGATTTTCTAGATTGGATAAGATTGTAACAAACCCTCAGTATTATTAGTCTTGTACAGGTTTTCAGCTTCTGGAGCCAATGAGGTGATGTCCAGATGTTCGTTGTATTGGATCTGTATGTGGTGCAGCTCTGCGGTCTCACAAGTAGGTGGCGATGAGGTGATGTCCAGATGTTACTTGTATGAGATCAGTACGTGATGTAGTTCTAGCTGTCACCAGTAGGTGGCGATGAGGTGATGTCCACATGTTACTTGTATGAGATCAGTATGTGATGTAGTTCTAGCTGTCACCAGTAGGGGGTGATGAGGTGATGTCCAGATGTTACTTGTATGAGATCAGTACGTGATGTAGTTCTGTGCTGTCACCAGTAGGGGGTGATGAGGTGATGTCCAGATGTTACTTGTATGGGATCAGTACGTGATGTAGTTCTAGCTGTCACCAGTAGGTGGCGATGAGGTGATGTCCACATGTTACTTGTATGAGATCAGTATGTGGTGCAGTTCTAGCTGTCACCACTAGGTGTCGATTAAGTGATGTCCAGATGTTACTTGTATGGGATCAGTACGTGATGTAGTTCTGTGCTGTCACCAGTAGGTGGTGATGAGGTGATGTCCAGATGTTACTTGTATGGGATCAGTATGTTGTGCAGTTCTGAGCTCTCACCAGTAGGTGGCGATGAGGTGATGTCTAGATGTATGGGTTCAATGTATTTGGTGCAGTTCTACGCTGTTACCAGTAGATGGCGTTGAGGTGCTATCCAGATGTTACTTGTATGAGATCAGTATGTTGTGCAGTTGTGAGCTCTCACCAGTAGATGGCAATATTTGATCACTCTTTCTATAAATTTGTTCTTTCCCTTCATAGAGTTCTGTCTGTCATGTATTGCTGGGAAATGTAGTGCCACCCCTGTCTGTGTAAGTTAAAGGAGTTGACCCATTAAGACTAGGGGTGCGACTGCGGGGTCCTCCAGCAATCAGGAGATCAGGTGACCAAAAGTCCTCATGCCTCTTCTTTTTGTTCCCCCCATTCTCCTTATCGTGGGGGGACCCAGTGGTCAGGCCCCCAATAATCTGACAATGTTTTCTTAATGGGACAACCCCTTTAAGTTGCGCTGACTTACTGCTAAGCTTGTGTTGATAGACAGCAGCCGATAAGTACAAGCCTATGGTGGAGGGACTGAGCAGCCGTCTGAGCCTTTAGTAACAGGGATATGGCTTTCAGACTACCCCAGGCTCCAGTAGATGGCAGAGCTGCACTGTAAAGCATGGAGACTAGTCTGTTTACCAGTTGTGTCCTAAAAGGTGTCTCCAGTCCAGAGTGACTCCGCGTCAGGGATGGGTCCGTCACATGACCATGTAGGACTATAGTTATACAGAGTGCCCCCTGTGTGTGTGGCAGCTCGAGCCTGTAGTCAGGGTGCAGGCGGCTGGCACAGGATCAGTCTCCTGCCTCACTTCACCTGGTGTCACTTTGCAGAAATTTCCCTTCTCTTTTGTCGGGAGCCGCTGACCTGGAAACGGTAATTGGTCACGGTAATGACAGAGGCTCTCCGGTGACGCCGTGCCCGCCAGTCTGTTCCTTGCCGTCACTGGCAAATATGTCTATGGACGATGTAGCTGCCAGCCAGGCTAAGCTGCAGAGTACAGGTGCCAGGTCTGATGAGGGCGCTGTGCCAGCTACATGCTTCATTAATATGACTGGTGTCGTAACTGGACTGGACTGGGGCAGCTTTTATTACATCTGTACTGGATAGACTGGTCTGACTAATGACCCCAGCATCCTCAGGCATATGTGTGTGTATATAATATATACCATAGGTGGCGCTGCGGTGACTGCTGTATCACAGAACTCATGTGTGATGTCATCCCGGATGAGCCCCCAAGTTTTCAGGAGTCACACAAGACTGACACCTCTTTCCTGGCCAGTTAATCCGGGAAGAGATGATATTCACCTGTCCACATTAAAGGGGTTGTCCATTCCCCAATCAATATGTGATCTGTGGGGATCTGACACTCGGACCCCACACAGATCAGCTTTACCAGGAGCCGCCACTAGGCAGTGGACAGGGCTGCTGCGCCATTCATTTTAGTTGAATATAAGAGCTGGTGTGCGCTCCCAGTCTACTGTTGTAACTTCTGGGGCCCAGAAGCTGCCGGTATGGCTGATCTGTGCGGGGACCGAGTCTCAAACCCTCAGATAGGTCATCAGTATAAATCAGTTTGGAGTGGACAACCCCTTTTTTTTTTTTTAAGAGATTTTTTTTTCTTTTCTTTTTCAGTTGCCATATTATTCACCCTCTGGATATGCACAATGTTTCTATTCAGCAAGCAAAGGTCTTATAAACTTCAATATATTTCGTTACGTTTAATTTTGGTGGCGTTGCCCTTTAAAGTGAGGGTTCATGACCTCTAAATGTCATAAAAGGGTGTACAGAACAAATAATAAACACTTTCTGCCCGCTCTGGTCAGGTGATCGGCGGGCGCTGCTGCCCACGGTCTCGCTCCTTAACCCTTCATCTTGGAACCTGGAGGTGTCTTCAGACAACAAGGACGTCTTGTCTCGTGGGATCTCCTGCGACAGACTTTTACCTTGAAAGGGCCCTTTTTTTGGCTGTGTATTTTTGGAGCTTGGGCTTGTCTTGTGTACACAGGAGTCTGCGACACGGCCCTGTTGTGGCCAAAGTGTCTCATTAATTACAGCACTGAGAGCGGCCTTCATCCCATGTGTGGGGTCAAGCCGGATCATTACTGGGGCCCTCCACTGGCCCATGGTGTCTTACCAGGCAGGGGACCAAATAGATACTAGATATTAGACTTTCTGGATTATCAGATGCTGGATTAAAGGAATTTCACTGTAAATTTCCTATTGCTACATCGTACATTGTGAGATCCTTAAATTTTTACTCTTTGTTCATGTACTGGTGTATTTCTTTTTGTTTTCCAGATTGAGAACCTTCAGGAGCAACTGCGGGACAAGGAGAAACAACTGAGCAGCTTGAAGGAACGAGTAAAATCCCTCCAGGCTGACACGACCAACACAGACACTGCCTTGACCACCTTGGAGGAGGCGCTAGCGGAGAAGGTATGGCTACATTTTCAGCACTAAATGTGAATTATGAAGTGTCGTATATAGTTGCTAACACAAAAGTCGTGTCTTCTTCTTAGGAGAGAATCATTGAACGTCTGAAGGACCAGAGGGACCGAGATGAACGCGAGAAGCAAGAGGAGCTGGAATCATACAAGAAAGAGCTGAAGGAATTGAAAGAAAAAGTCAGCACGTTGCAGGGAGACCTGTCCGAGAAGGAGGTGGGGTTAAAGAATAACTTGGGGGCTCGTCCGGGATATAATATGTTGTAGCAAAGTGGCCAATAAGTTGCTGCTTGGAGTTATACACTTGGTGTTTCTGGAAGGGGTGCATTAGCTCCAAATTGTAGGTTTAGGGAAATTTTTAGTGGCACCATTTTGAGTGCCTGTTGGTAAAGAAGGCTTGGGGTCTCGCCAGGATATAATGAAACTTAAGATGGGTTAAGTTGTCACTTTGGAATAATACATTCAGTGTCCAAAAGAAGATACAGAACTGCAATACTTGGCCTGTAATACTCATCCTTGTTCTATGAAAAGGCTCCCAGAGGCTACTTTTGGGTAGTGTACCTCTTGGTGACAGGTCAATGACTGCTAGACAGGAGACTTTACCACGCAATCAAACACATTTTGCCGAGTTGACAGACTTTGAGAGGGGGTGGGGGCGCATCAATCAACTGAGAGAAGCAGGATGGTCGTTTCAATATATTGTCCGCCATCTAGGCCATTCTAATCTAGCTGTTATTAGGTTTTGGGGCAGTGCTTGCGTGAGGGCACACACATGGCTCACAGGCTCCAGGGCCCCCAGACAGACTATGAATGGTTTTATCTGCTGACGAGCATGAGCCACTCTCAGTTTCCTTGTCCACCATCCAGACACAGGTGACAATGAGTCTACATCTACATTGTCTTTATTAGGGGGTGGATTTGTTTGAAAACTTTGTTTATCTAGAAAAGTTGGGGGCTCGTCCAGGATGTATTTGAAGTTGTCCTTGACAATATGGTGTTCCTGTTTCTTCTCTCATGACCTGGTCCGCGCAGTCTTCACTTTTGGATCTGAAGGAACACGCCTCTACTTTGGCATCCTCTGGCCTTAAGAAAGATTCCAGACTGAAATCCCTGGAGATTGCACTAGAGCAGAGGAAGGAGGAGTGTCTTAAGCTTGAGAACCAGCTCAGGAAGGTGAGGAATTCTGATAATTGCTACACTGTGACAAAGATGTTTGCTCCTAGTCCTGTTAGCATATGGGCGTCATGGGTGAGGGGGGTTCCCTACATAAAGAAGAGGTGATGGTGACCTTGGTATCGGTCCGTTATGTAATATTCCTTGCAGCTTCTTGGGTCTTCTGTCTGACTTCGGTCTGTTTCTTGTCCTTATCTCAGCAGTCAGATGGGTTACAGCACGTCGGAAAAGCAGTAAGTGGTTGTCGCATGGTCACCCGTGTGTTAAAGCTGATGCCCGCATGTTTTACTCCTCATTTTCAATGTGTGTGCTCCGTCCATGCCACTTCTCAATATTGATGAGGTTTCTTAAACCTTCCCACCAACCTGAGTGACTCGGTTACCGATCAGATTCATGCCAGTTGCTCACATTCCCTCTTATGAATGGGCGATAATCCTGTCCATCTTCCTTCAGTAAATAGAGTGAGTAGGGGCACAAGGCCCATCTGCTCCTTTTCCCCCATGCTTTTCCATATAATAAAAAGCTTCACTACCACACATTGCCTCCTATGAGTTGTTTTCTGTTATCGTTCCATAAGTAGGTGCTCCATCCCCACTTCTTCCCTTTCATGAGTAGCATTGTCATCCATTCCCCCAAGAGTGTGTGCTCCACCCCAACATGAATAAGTGAGCGCAGCTCTGGAGTATAATACAGGATGTAACTCAGGATCAGTACAGGATAAGTAATGTATGTACACAGTGACTGTACCAGCAGAATAGTGAGCGCAGCTCTGGAGTATAATACAGGATAAGTAATGTAATGTATGTACACAGTGACTGTACCAGCAGAATAGTGAGCGCAGCTCTGGGGTATAATACAGGATGTAACTCAAGATCAGTACAGGATAAGTAATGTAATGTATGTACACAGTGACTGTACCAGCAGAATAGTGAGCGCAGCTCTGGAGTATAATACAGGATAAGTAATGTAATGTATGTACACAGTGACTGTACCAGCAGAATAGTGAGCGCAGCTCTGGAGTATAATACAGGATGTAACTCAGGGTCAGTACAGGATAAGTAATGTAATGTATGTACACAGTGACTGTACCAGCAGAATAGTGAGCACAGCTCTGGAGTATAATACAGGATAAGTAATGTAATGTATGTACACAGTGACTGCACCAGCAGAATAGTGAGTGCAGCTCTGGAGTATAATACAGGATGTAACTCAAGATCAGTACAGGATAAGTAATGTAATGTATGTACACAGTGACTGCACCAGCAGAATAGTGAGCGCAGCTCTGGAGTATAATACAGGATGTAACTCAGGATCAGTACAGGATAAGTAATGTAATGTATGTACACAGTGACTGTACCAGCAGAATAGTGAGCGCAGCTCTGGAGTATAATACAGGATAAGTAATGTAATGTATGTACACAGTGACTGCACCAGCAGAATAGTGAGTGCAGCTCTGGAGTATAATACAGGATGTAACTCAGGATCAGTACAGGATAAGTAATGTAATGTATGTACACAGTGACTGTACCAGCAGAATAGTGAGCGCAGCTCTGGAGTATAATACAGGATGTAACTCAGGATCAGTACAGGATAAGTAATGTAATGTATGTACACAGTGACTGCACCAGCAGAATAGTGAGTGCAGCTCCGGAGTATAATACAGGATAAGTAATGTAATGTATGTACACAGTGACTGCACCAGCAGAATAGTGAGTGCAGCTCTGGAGTATAATACAGGATGTAACTCAGGATCAGTACAGGATAAGTAATGTAATGTATGTACACAGTGACTGCACCAGCAGAATAGTGAGCGCAGCTCTGGAGTATAATACAGGATGTAACTCAGGATCAGTACAGGATAAGTAATGTAATGTATGTACACAGTGACTGTACCAGCAGAGTAGTGAGTGCAGCTCTGGAGTATAATACAGGATAAGTAATGTAATGTATGTACACAGTGACTGTACCAGCAGAATAGTGAGCGCAGCTCTGGAGTATAATACAGGATGTAACTCAGGATCAGTACAGGATAAGTAATGTAATGTATGTACACAGTGACTGTACCAGCAGAATAGTGAGCGCAGCTCTGGAGTATAATACAGGATAAGTAATGTAATGTATGTACACAGTGACTGCACCAGCAGAATAGTGAGCGCAGCTCTGGAGTATAATACAGGATGTAACTCAGGATTAGTACAGGATAAGTAATGTAATGTATGTACACAGTGACTGTACCAGCAGAATAGTGAGCGCAGCTCTGGAGTATAATACAGGATGTAACTCAGGATTAGTACAGGATAAGTAATGTAATGTATGTACACAGTGACTATGTTGTGTATATACATTTATTCACTCTCCTTCTTACGTCCGATGATTGCTTAATTGCCATACATGTTCAGTTGCTTCTACATGCGTGTACGTGTATGTATGACATGCTGCTTGTTTGATGACCATATCATGTCCCCTGTGGGTTCCACTTCCAGGGCGTATCTGGTCATCTGCATCGCCCTGTGATTAGTCCTATGTGGTTTTTGGCCCTCCTGCCCTCGTCCTGTTGGCGTGACCTCGCCCTTGCAGACAGTGACAGAGCACACAGTGTGTTTTGTGGATGGCGCGATGGTGCCAGGTGTATGGGAAGATTGCCTCATGTAAACAGGCGACTGTTAATTATCACCCACAGCAGCTGAGAGAAGTAGGGGGAGGGGTGGGATGGGTACCATCTGCACTCTGGTCCCGCCAGCTGCTCACAGCCACCCGTCCTGTCATGGAAAAGTGGTGTCTATCGTCCTCAGCTTCAGGGACTGTGTGTGAGCCAGACATGTGGGCACAGCCCTCTTATGCTCACCCTATTTCCATCACCAGTCTGCTAGGAACAGACCAGATTCAGCATTTCTGCCAAGCTAGCAACCAAGTCACAGCGAGCTGACGTCACCCTGGTCTTCCCACTTAAGATGAAAAATTTGTGTCAAGAAGGGAATATCCACAGACACTTATTGTTAAAGAGCCCCCCAATCTTAGTAACAACCAATATGGCTGCATATACCGCTCCATAGGGATTGTCACCCAGCTTTTCCAGACCTCTGAGCAGCCACTTATGCAGGGGTGACCTCTGTTCTAAAAGATTTTTGGTTATGTTTCCTTAGGCTCTCGATGCTGCGCAGGAGGCGAAATCTAACCCCGAGGTGAATGAGCGGGTGCAGCAGCTGGAGAAAGAGGTGGCAAAGTATCGGGAAGAGGCAAGCAAGTCCCAGGCAGAGGTAGACCGGCTACTAGAGATCCTCAAGGAGATGGAGAATGAGAAGAATGAGAAGGATACGAAGATCGCCGAGCTGGAGAGGTGAGGGGGCGACCACCAGTATGACTGCGCTGCTAACAGCCGCCACTAGAGGGCACTGTGCTCCTTCTCTATATATGTAGGGCTGGTGGTCTTGTGGTAAATTTGATGTAATTGGATCTTCGTTCTCCTCTTCACCCTCTTAGGTATTTTGGGGGTAGAGGTCTGTCCACATTTGGAAATATGCAGGTCAATGTAAATGTGCACCTATGCAGCCGGCCGCATCCCCGCTACTGCAGTGCATGGTCCTGCGGGCTCAGGATGCGGGCCTCCATTGTATATGCCTTGTGCAGGTACCCCCGTACATACATACATAGGCTGACATCAGACCCTGTGTTATAAGGACCTCACCCACACTAATAGAGCACCCCTTAAAGGGGTATTCCAGGCACCGCAAGTTATCCCCATGTAAAGGATCCATCCACTGAGAGGCGCACTCTGACCTGCCGTGTAATTTAGGACTGGGGAGTAGCGCACCCCACTTCTCATCACCAGTGCTTATCCCAGTGGTCGGAGTCGCATTCTTTCAATAGGGGGTAACTTGTTGTTACCGGCATACCCCTTTAATCCTTGTATCATGAGATGTTCTGCAACTTTCTAATAAACTTTGTGTATCAATTTCTCACCCTTTTCAAGATCTCTGCTTGCTGTCAGTGTTTGGGAACATAGAGGAAAGCTGAAAGCCCATCCTGACCTAATACTTCTCACAGCTGAGGGTTTGTCACAGTTGAATCCAGCCTGGAATCCTACACAAGTCCTGATCATTTGTTATATTGTCTCATCCTCACTGAGAATTGTCTAGACTGGATACAATTGTACCAAACCCTCAGCTGTGAGAAACCTGAATTCAGGAATGATTCTAATTCACAGCCAGCAAGCAGAGGTCTTGATAATGGTTAGGAAGGGATTGAACCCCGGAGTTGTAGGCCTGCTTATTATACAGCGATTAACTCTTTACAAGCAGGAGGCTTCATCTCGGACACTCTACCACCGCCCCCTGCGTGGTCATGTGACCAGGCCCCGCCCCCACCAGCAGTCATTACAGATATTGTAACCTTCTTTCTCTCCTCTCTGTCCGTGTCCATTAACTGTCTCTTTATCTGAATCTCTCTTGCTGTCTCTTTCCCGGACATGTGGCTCCGCTCAGCATGACGTCAAGGTGAGTGTGCGTCTCTCGTGTGGCGGCTTTGTCAGTAATTTGATTGGCTACAACCCTGGAGATGTTACCCAGCTTTCCTGGAGGACTGAATGGCAAATATATTATTAGCTGGGGGGGATTTGTAGGTATAACCAGGCAGAACAACCAATATGGCCAACTCTACCGCTCCCATAGAGGCTGTAACCCGTCTTATATCACATATGACTAATATGCTGTGATTGTTCTCATTCAGGTGAATGGGAAAGCTGGGTAGCTGCGTAAGATCCCTAAAAGCAGCTTTAGTGTTGGTCACCCAGTTTCCCAGAAGGTGTCTATGTTAGGGGGACCTGGTGTAATAATCTCTCTGTGTCTAGTATCTGGGCTTGACACGTTTGGCGCCCGCTGCAATCTCTCGCCGTGTTAGTCATTAGTGGTCTCTGAAGGATTATTAGAACGTGACACTTTTCCGGCTCCTGGGATTGTGTGTATTACACGTGTGAGGAGGGGGGATGGACGGCGGCTGAGATGTGTCAAGTCTCAGGGGATTAACACCCTGCAGCCCTGGGATGTAATTGGGGCAGGGGGCTGACAGCTGTGGGCTCAGTGGGGGATGGGTGTCATACACTTATGGGGGGGTATATGGGATATGACCATTTCATAGACGTTCTTGGCATTATGTCTCACATATAAGGGACTGGCACATTTACATATATTTATGTGTATATATAATATATTTCTCTATATGTATTGTTCTGCAGCTTTTAAATTGATACATTGTATCAGTGCAGAGGATTGTCTAGACTGGATACAATTGTAACAAACCCTCAGCGGTGAGACTAAACAGATCAGGATGGATTTGGAGCCGGTTTGGTGGTCTCATCATGCTGCAGTAACATGGTGACAGGTATCCGCTGATCAGATCCCGGAATCTGAAGATTAGGGCAGATTCCGGAGTATGGGCAGATTCCGGAGTATGGTCAGATTACCCATAATTCCCTGTCATTGGCTGTCACCCTGATCACTATCGCTTTATAATGACCACCAGGTGAAGCAGCCACAGACCCCCCCCCACCCCTCTCTCCGATCTGTGCTAATCCCACCATGTCCGGGCTCACATTTCACCGTGTGTCTTGGTGTGGTCACTGTACACACAAGAGTCCATTATCCCAGCTGTTAATGAGGCTTGGAGGGTTAGAGGGGGGCCGGGGTCACATGACACAAACCAAACTATGAGTGAGTGGGGTCTAATGGACGCCAGCATTATCATTGTCTATAGAGATGGCCCATAGGACTACCAGTCCTGTGTGTTTATAATAATTTGCCCACTAGGGGCGCTGTTATTGGGGTGCGGAGTGTAGTATTGGGGGTCACAGCACCCCTGTACACTATTCAGCATATAATGTGACTCCAGGGGGCCGCAGCGAGGACATTTATACAACATCCGCTGCTCCTGGCCCGGCCTGAAAGCCGCCGTTATCTGTGCGGTTACTCCCCGGCCTCTGCTTTATGTACTTTGGGTTTCTCCCAAACCTCATACAGTGATAAATGAGTGGTGGGAGAGGCTGGGGGGGGGGGCACTACTAGCAGCCCCATCACTCCTCACAACAAAGTTATATGGACAATGGAGTTTTTAAGATTTATGCATATGATGTGTATGAGAAGTAAGAATCCAGGCAGGTGAAGGTACGGTATGGGTTGTCAGCTGGAGGCAGCGCAGATGGGATGGGAAAGGGTTGTCAGGTTGTGTCAGGTAGTAAGCTGAGGGCAGTGTAGAAGGGGATGAGGAAGAGTTTGTCAGCAGGTTGAAGTTGTCGATGGAAATAGGTTGTCAGCTGGAAAAAGTTCAGACTGGGAAAGGGATGACTGCAGGTTGGAAGTTGTCAGATGGGATAAGGCTGATAGCTGGGGCAATGCAGAGGGGATGTGAAGGGGTTGTCAGCAGGTTGAAGGTTGTCAAATGGGGTTGGACTGTCAGCTGGAGACAGTGCAGATGGGAAGTAAAATGGTTGTCAGCAGGCGGCAGGTTGAAGGTAGTCAGATTGGATAAGGTTGTCAGCTGGAGGTAGTACAGAGGGTATGTGGAGGGGTTGTCAGCTGGAAGCACGTTGGAAGTTTGCAATGGGATCAGGTACTCAATGGAAGGCAATTCAGGGGGAATGTGCAGGGACTGTCAGGAGAAGGCAGAGTCTAAGGTTGTTGGCTGGAGACAGTTCCGGAGTGATGTTTCAGGGTTGTCAGCAGGAGGTGTCAAATGGGATTAGGTTGCAAGTTGTCAGTTTGGAGCAGTCCAGAAGCAATGGGAGGTTGGTCAGCCAAAGGTAGGCCAAGTAGTTGTCGGTCAAAATTGGGTTGGATGTTGGCAGCCCGGAGCAGTTCAGGGGAATGCAGAAGAGTTGTCAGCAGGAGGCAGATTATAGGATGTCAGGTTGGATCAGGCTGAGAGTTGTCAGCTGAAGGCCGTGCTACAGGGTTGGCAGCTAGAGGTGAGTCAGTAGGTTGTCAGCTGGAGGCATTTCAGAGAGGACGTGGAAGGGTTGTCAGTAGGAGGCAGTTTAGAGGTTGGTATCTAATGTGGAGACAGGAATGGATGTTGTTGGCCAGAGATGGGCACAGAGATTGTCAGAAGGCAGTTTTTGGGGTTATCATCTTGAAGCAGCATTGAGGAGGGGTACCTGTCAGGTGTTGGTTTTGGAGGGTGTCAGCTGGAGCCAGTACAGGCGGTAGGGTGTCGGACACCTAGGGGTTAATGGCGGTGGTCTGTCCGCTGCCCTGTCAGCGTGGTCACCACAGCTTGTGCTGAGTTGGGCTTGTTCTGTCCTGTGTCTGGTCACTCATTGTGTCGCTGCCCCCGACTCCCCTGGATGATTCTGTGCGTTTCAGCAAACCCATTGTGTGTCTGGAGAGGGTCACCCGCAGAGTTCAGCATTACACCCGCTGCCCCATAACCCTTTCACTGCCTCGATAAGGCTACATGGCAACCCAAAATATTTTACTCCAATCACAGACAGAGCTGCATTCACAATTCTTCCACCTGCTGAGAAGACGTATCCTTAACAGGGGTGTGAAGAGACATTGTGAATGCAGCTCTGGATGCGACTGGAGTATGAGATGATTTACTGGTGGTCATGTGATGGGTCAGCTTATACGAGCCGCTCCGCCTCAGCCCGGCTATTCCTGACTCGTTATATGGCTAATTAGAGGGCACGCGGCCTGGGCTCGGTCCTGCGGGGCGGCTGTATCGGCCATGTCAGCTAAATTTTACTTGGGTTGGCCCAAACTCCCAGCCGAACGTCTATGTCCAAACCACACTGGACTGGAGTGTAGTCCGTCAGCTGACTCCGGACCCCCTCAGTGCGCAAGTGCGGCCCCCGGCCCACCACTGCTTTACTGGAAGACTTACATAACTGGGAAAAGCATTCACTCCCCTTCCCCCTTTTTCTGGGAAAACTAGGTGACAACCAAGAAGCTCCTTGTTACAGTTCTCACCCATCTTTCCCAATTGATCAATCTGCCTACAGACTGCAGTTGTATTACTGCATTACTGAGTAATTTGCCATTCAGGGTTCTGGGAAAGCTGGGTGACAACCAAGATTGTTGACGTAACACCTCTCACTCAGCTTTCCCAGGCTCCTAAATAATACATCTGACTGTATAGTGGTGTTGCAATTCTGGGTAGGATTGCCATTCAGAGTTCTAGGAAAGCTGAGTGACAACTTCTATGGAGGCTGTAAGGGTAGCGTTGTTATTCGTCACCCAGCTTTCTTGGCATACTGAGTATAGGAAAGCTCAGTGACTCCCCATTGTGTGAGCTATATTAGCAGTCTTGTTGGCGATCACCCAGCTTTCCCAGGAAACTGATCGTTCGCCCTAATCTTATCACCTTTTCTTACTTTTCTTCCAGGCAAATCAAGGACCAGAATAAAAAGGTGGCGACGCTGAAACACAAGGAGCAGGTGGAGAAGAAGAAGAACGCTCAGCTTCTGGAGGAGGCCAGACGCCGCGAGGACAACCTGACCGACAGCTCCCAGCAGCTGCAGGTAGAAGCCTCAGCGGCACAGAGTGTTTCAGGAGCTGGGTGTGCAGCCTCAGCAGGGAGTAAGGAGAGGCGAGTGGGGACAGACTGAGATACATGCTGGAAGGAGTAGAGTTACCAGCAGCACAGAGGATTTCAGGAGATGCGTGTTTGTGTTATGTAAGCAGGGAACAGAAACAAGTGGGAGTCACAGTCTGACAGATACTCAGTTTCTTTAGCAGTACAGAGTATTTCAGGAGAGGAATGGGCTGATGGTATCACTAATAATCTGGTCAGTATGTAGGGGCCACTGTGCAGAAGGGAGGGGGTCCTCTTTATTCTGCACCCCCCAGCCGTCGGCCCGATCCCACATGTACAAGCGGAATATTTTCATTTGGAGAAGAAGCGGCTTCCACTGCGAGAGGTGGGAGACGAGGAGCTTAATGAAATCTGGCAGCCCCCCTCCTCCTTCCTCCCCTCGCTCGGGGTCTGCGGTGGGCTCTGTGAACTCACTGTCCCGGAGTGGAAAATTCATCCCTCCTGGAGGACGCTACTGGCAAACCAATCCCTCTGCCTCTTCCCCCAGCGACCGCGCCAAACACGTGTGCAGTCTGGACGGGGGTCGGGGCTGCGGTGTCACATTTATGTGCTATGTTATATAATGGGGGACGGGGCACCTGTAGTCAGACCACCAGGTGAGTCCTGGTACATTGGCACGAGGTCAGCTCTGTGCTCCTCACTGCCAATGCAACAGCTTCAAAGCCTGAGAAGGGGGAAACAGTAAGTGGAGATCGCAGAGCGTTCCATCAGGTTCCGGATTAAAGGAAGTCCACAATTGGCATTGCCAGAGCAACAACTCCTGGATTAATGGAAGTTTCTTTCTAAGCCATCATATTCTGGATTGAAGGAAGTTTCTGCATTTCCACACTGTCATGTTCTGGATTAAAGGAAGTTTCTTTCCCAGACCATCAAATTCTTTTTTTTTTTCCTGACCATCAAGTTCGTTCCACCTTACAATTCTTTTCACTCAGGTCAGCAGGTATTCCAGCTATACATTTGCATTCTGGATTATTGGAAGTTTATTCTAGCAGATTATCCGGTCATTTCATGTAGGACTATTTTTTTCCCTACAGATTCTAGATTGTCAAATTCTGGAGTAAAGGATTTTTGGGTTCTAATTCTGGAATTTCAAGTCAAATTGTAACAAATTACCAGAAATATCAGATGCTGGATTAAGGGGAGTTTACATAGAGAGTATAAACTGGGATTAAGAAGCAGAACCTCGCCCCTTAATATGTGAAATATTCCTGTACAGATTGAGGAGCTCAGGTCCGCTCTGACGTCGGCGCCTGCGGCCATATATAACCGCACTCTATATATATAGATTTATATCTCAGATGCCGGTGCCAGCAGATTTTGGGTTTGGGGTCAGTTCACAGAAAACCCAGTTTTAGAAATTTTCTGGTCTCCGTGGTTTTTGGCCGGAATTAATAGAACACAATTTCTAAGACCTCGGAAAATAAGATCAGCATGTTCCTGCGGAGACCATCTGCACGTCCCTCCCGCCATATAAATACCCTCGCCGCACACTCCCTGCTCTGTGCTGCCCGAAGAGGGGGCGAGGTGACACATCCTTAATCCGCAAAACCCAAAGATGGCGGCTCGGAAGTTACGCGCAGGGTGACGCATTTGTCCATTGTGGTCGGCGGCTCCAATCCAGGATCAAAATACTAAATTACAAAAAAAAAAAAAAAAAAAATTGTGACTTTTTTTTTTTTTTTTTTTTTTTAATTTTTGAGTTTTATTTGTGGAAGAATTCCTGGAGACACTTTGAGGTTTCTGCCTATTTCTTGGAGGTCTCATTGCTTGTCAGAAATATTTCAGGAACATCCCTGAAGCCTTTTCCTCCAAGCGTCTGGCAGAGGGCAGTGACAGAGACTCCATTCACTGAGACCGACGCAAGAGAGACGGATTAGGGCCCCTGAAAAATGTCTCCAATTAGTCAGCGGGGGCTCTCTGCGTGCCCTCTCTAAGAGCCTGTGATTTAGGTGCTTGGCCTCTGCATCTCAGGTTGTTGTGTTTGGAAGGATGAATTCGGGTTCCCCAGGGGACGGTGGTTTTGGAGACACGCCATGGAGCTCACTGAGGGACCCGCAGGCGGCCATCTTGATTCACAGGGCTGGCCAGGGGCCAAGGTGTCCGGCACAGGGTTTGCGGTTTGGGCCATCTCCAGCTCACCCAGCCTGTTTACGTTGGACAAACACAGCAGTTTACTGGACGGGTCTTGTTCGGAGCCGCTGGCCAGGAAGTCGCAGGATGAATGCTGCTGCCATGGCCTCCGAGACCGTCACCACGAGACAGCAGCTCAGATGACATCACAACGGATCAATGCTATAATGCCTCGGAGGAGACCGTCTGAGACTGAGCAGACACTGCAAATGTTTATTTCCAGGCTTCATGAAAAGATATTAAAAATTTTAGGGTCTCTGCTTGTTATGACTGCGCCCAGAGGCTGATTGTCCTGGGATCTCTGCTTGCTGTGACTGTGCCCAGAGGCTGATCAGCCAGGGATCTCTGCTTGCTGTGACTGCGCCCAGAGGCGGATCATCCTGGGATCTCTGCTTGCTGTGACTGCGCCCAGAGGCTGATCATCCTGGGATCTCTGCTTGCTGTGACTGTGCCCAGAGGCTGATCAGCCAGGGATCTCTGCTTGCTGTGATCGTACCCAGAGGCTGATCAGCCAGGGATCTCTGCTTGCTGTGACTGCGCCCAGAGGCGGATCATCCTGGGATCTCTGCTTGCTGTGATCACGCGCAGTGGCTGATCAGCCTGGGATCTCTGCTTGCTGTGACTGCGCCCAGAGGCTGATCATCTAGGATCTCTGCTTGCTGTGAGCACACACAGTGGCTGATCGTCCTGGGATCTCTGCTTGCTGTGATTGTACCCAGAGGCTGATCAGCCTGGGATCTCTGCTTGTTGTAATCACACCCAGTGGCTGATCAGCCTGGGATCTCTGCTTGCTGTGATCACACCCAGTGGCTGATCAGCCTGGGATCTCTGCTTGCTGTGACTGCGCCCAGAGGCTGATCATCTAGGATCTCTGCTTGCTGTGATCACACCCAGTGGCTGATCGTCCTGGGATCTCTGCTTGCTGTGATTGTACCCAGAGGCTGATCAGCCTGGGATCTCTGCTTGCTGTGATCACACCCAGTGGCTGATCAGCCTGGGATCTCTGCTTGCTGTGATCACACCCAGTGGCTGATCGTCCTGGGATCTCTGCGATCCAGAGGTCTGACCTGATCACCTCATTATAGTGATGCTGATACGTTGTATCTAAGCCATCAGCTGTATGAGCAGGACATTGTCAGGACTTGTCTCCTGCCCTGCTGGATCCAGTTTCTTGTGAGAGAGATGTTGATGATCAGAATGTTGCAGTTTGATACCTTGTAACTTTTTGTTTGGATACTGTAACTTCTCAGGGTGTTGCTAGGTAACAACCATCAAATTTCCTATTATGGAGACAGACAGATGTCAAGACGTCAGTAAAGGGAACTGGAGTTTCCCTTAAGTTGGGCATAGATGGTCTGATGCCTGCTTTTAGGGTCTCACTCTGCAGCCCCTCCCTCACACTGGCTATCTGTCTGATGATTGGCCGGGGTCCCTGGATCCTGCAGCTCGTCGCTCTCTGTTTCTGGCAGGGGGCACTTACTTTGTAAGATTATGATCTGAGGCTTTCTGCAGTGCTGGATCATGTCAAGCAGATTAATGGGAGCGATGACAGAAGAAAAGAAAAACCCGCCGCACGGCGGACTGAACCAAACAATAGAGCGGCGGGGGGAGCAGCTCTCCTATGGTACACAGAGCTTCAGCAATTTTTTGTTTTCTTGAAGATTTTGGGATGTACCCCCCACCCCAAATTATACAAAATTACAAATTATACAGACTTTCCATTTAATTCTTGTCTGCTTGCTCTCAGTGAATGGAAATCCTGTTTATATCCCATGAAGGCTGAATATTTCTCACAGCTGAGAGTTCGTTACAGTTGTATCCAGTCTAGATAATCCTGTGTGAGCGAAGCACATCAGCAGCTCCTGTCCTGATAGTTTGTTACAATGTATCAGTCTGGAGTCCACATTGTGTTTGTGTCTAGACTGGATACATTGCAACAAATCTTCAGATGTGAGAGGTGTAAAGATTAGGCCTGGACTTCTGCCTTTGGGTGTAAACAGTAATGTCCACATTCAATGACAGCAATCCAAGATCTTAATGGTAAAGAATTGGTCTATTAGAAAGCTGCAAAACTTACCATTTTTACAATTCTCCCCATAATTTGAGGCTGGCATCCCATACAGGGACATGCAGCACATATTACATAAATATGTGCCCCCCGCTGGTTCCTATTGAGGCTCTTAGCCAATCAGAAGTGGATCATGTTGCTGCTTATAACAAGTTTATAGGGCGCACATTTTGGAGGGGTGCTGTCTTTACATGCACAGCTAACCCATGGCCACTCCTCCCGCTGACCCCCGCTCCTCCACTTGGTTCCCTCCCAATTAAAGGTGCAGTACGAAGAGAATCGATGTTGTCTGGTGGAACCTGCAGAACGACATTCAATGACTTACAAGACGACCCCCTAGCTTATTACTTAAACGTGTATCTCGGCCCCCCTTACAGCTCGGGGTTCCCGGAGAGACTTCCTGAAGATCCAGCTCCATTTCATCCCGCCCTTCTGTAGGTGAACATCAAACGTTCCTATTTCCTGAGCCGAAGAGCCGCGAAAAACCCCAAGACTTAACACAAACCATTTCCGTGTAATAATAAGAGACGAACCCTCCATGTAACACAATCTCCCCCAGCCCCGCTCCTGAGAAATCCACTTCACAGCAGCATCTGGAATTGATTTATCTCCCCTGTGCTGGGGTCCCAGCCAGGACGAGCCATTGGCATTGAAGTGGTGGGTCACTTGTATGACATCCCTATAGTCTGCAGAGCTTACAATTGTATTGCCACCATCAGTGCCAGGTTGGGGGGAAAAGGATGCCAACCAAACGGATGATCCCAGTAGGTGGGCGGGGTGTCAGCACAGAGGGGGTTGGGTAGCTCAGGTATTGATTTTAGGTCCCTTTAAATTCTTATTTCACTTAATGTCTTAACTCTTTAACTCCTGCTTCACTAACTGAGACGTGTTTTAACGTTTTACTAACCCCACGCTCTGCGCCGGCTGCTGCTACTACTACTACTACACCCATGCTCTCCATTGAGACTTCCTGTCACTGACTGCTATCTCTTTAACGCTATGGCTGAAATTGCACTATTCTCCGGCCGGCCGCCATCTTTGCACAGGACGCCATCTTTGATTTTCATCACTTGTCTTCTGCCACTAACCTCCTGCTTCTCCCAGACACCTCTGGCTGATGGTTTCCTTTCTGCTAAGGTCTCTCTGACCTTTCTATAACCCAGGAGCCTCGTGCCTCATGGTCTGCCATTCCTCTTTGCAGGACGTAATGCGCCAAAAGGACGATCGCATCGAAGAGCTGGAAGAGGCTCTGCGCGAAAGCGTGCAGATCACTGCCGAGCGGGAAATGGTGCTGGCCCAAGAGGAGTCCGCAAGGACCAACTATCAGAAGCAGGTCAGACCCCGGGTGCCCAGGATTGTGCATCTTTTACTGCAGACTTATTCCCCACAAAATCAGCAAATTTCGTCTTTCTGTCAATTTTTACTGTAATTCTGGTATCCTTCTCATGAACCAGGAGGAGCAGGATGAGCAGCGCTGTAGCTCCTCCTCCACAGACAGGGTACAGCTGTATAGCATAGAGTCTAGTAAATGCTTTTAATGCCCTATTGTGCCCCCGACTTCTGTCATTCTAGGGGGAAGGGGTCTGGTGAGACAGCGTTTCAGTAATGTGTGTGGTGACCTCTGTATATGCTTATATTGGATTATATGTTCTATTCTCTAGTCACAACCAAAGCTGCATTCAATCGTCTGCATAATGCCACTACATTGGGATTATAATTTATTACTGTCATTGGATTATAACACTGGTGTCCAGCTGTAGCAAAACTACAACTCCCAGCATGCCAGCCAAATCATGTGTCCGAGAAAATGTTAACTTGGTTGGCTCAGTGAGATGAATGAATGCCCTGGTGTATGAAGGAGCTGCCTAAGTGGGAAGATGTAATGGATAGGTCTTACAGAAGCTGTGATGCCAAGTTGGTAGGAAGGGACAACCTGACTACGCAGGTTCGCAGCTTTGGATGTCCAGCTCTGTAGTAAAACATTGCTTGGCTCAATGGGTAAGTGTCCTGATATCGAAATCTGGATTTGGGGTTCGTGTAGCTTGGTTGGTAGGCACAGATTAGTCAGAATATGCTAACTAGAGGGGGCTCTTTATACTGCCTCTTGGAGTTGTGGCTCAGTAGGACTGTATGATAAGGAGGCAGCGTGCGGCTCAGTGGGAGCGTGACCTTCTGTTCATTACTTTAGCTCAGTAAGAGGCTGGTAAGGTCCTTGTGTGGATCAGTGGAAACACGTCCTTGTGTCATTACATTAGTGCCATTATACTGGTTGGTGAGGAAGTGTCTGACTCCGTGGGAAGGGGAGATGTCTTTGCGTCTTTCACTTTAGCAAAGTAAAGCACTTTGTCTAGTTTACTAAGGGACAGTGTGTTACCCAGTGGGTACATGCTCACGTGTACATTATATTAGCACAGTAGGAGGAGTTCATATACAAGATGATAAAGAAACCGTGTGTGGCCCAGTAGGAACAGATCCTTGTGTCCATTGGCTTGGTGATGAATTAGAGTGTGGCTCAGTGGTAACATGTCCCTCTGTCCATTACATTAGCTCCATTGCATGGGCTGTTGACGTAATAGTGTATGGGTCAGTAAGAACGTGTCCTTAGAATAGATATCTCTGAGGCACAGCCTGATAAGGAGGCAGTCTGTGACTTAGTGGTAACATTGCCATTACTTTTAACTCTACTGCCCAAGTATTTTTGTGGCTCAGGGGGAGGATGTGCCAGTGCCCTATACATCAGGATGTCTGTACTGCCAGCATGACACTGTGCCTGTATAATCGCATGCTTCCCTCCTCTCTTGTGTCTCTCTCTGCCTTTCTGAAGATGTCTTGTGAAGTGCTGCATGACACCGCTCATCCTGCCTTTAAATGGTGCAAGGTATAGTGAGCACCCTGCTCTGTCTGCCGTGACCTTCCTCTCTGAACCCCTTCACCCTGTGCCGCAGTGAACCCTTAAATATTCCCAGACCCATAGCTCCAATCGTTCTCCCTCTGTCTTACAGTAATGTTATAACATTCAATGTCACAGCAGGCTGTAAAGGAAGATGCTTTCCCTAGAGTTTATCTTGTTCTGTTGACCTCTAGTGGACAAAAAGAACATTACCATATATCATACGTCAAAGTAAAGTGCAGTCTAATGTTAGTGTCTCTTTAAATGCTGTTAATAGTTCTTATTCTCATAATAATAAGTTTGGACAGGGCCTAGTAGTCGCCCTCACCCCGACCCTGTGCCTCCTCCCTCATGCCAGTCATGTCTGTTGTAGACTGGAGATATCTCTTACTTAATTAAACAGTTGCTGAGGCAGAACCGGCTGGTATGTGACCGGGAGAAGGAGTTCGGAAAATACAGTACTGTGGTGCCCCCATGAACTTGGCAGGTTTTCATGTCAGTGCCCCCACATGGCACATTGGTATGAACTGCTCAGCTGTAGGAGCCCGCATCAGTCCGAGATATCCATAATGACAATGAATGTGGCCACTTACTGACTAAGGGGGACTTATCAAGTAAGCTGGTGACCTGAGGAGGCATAAGGCACACAGTACCTCATGTCTTCCCCAAGTCACTAGCTTCAAATAAATACATTTTTTTGCATGTTTCTGTGATGCCTCCTGCAGCTCATACTGGATCAAAGTTGGTGGCGATTACGGCGCCACCAAGGGATCAGGCCAGAGCTGGTAGAAGCCAACCAATAATAAGTCGCAGGCTACCTGCCGATCTCTGGTTTCCTTGGCCGCCTTCCCTTTCCTGTTGGCAGGGGGATCCGGTGCGGTGACGGATGTGATTTGTATTAATAATGAGATGGTCCAGATTACATCGTAAGTTCATCCCGCGCCGGTTTATTTATTCGCCTCGTTAATCGCGGGTTAACCATTTATTAATTAGACGCCTTTGTCAATCATCTGTGACAGCGGTCACATTGTAGATGAGATCATTACATCAGCAGGGGGCGCCGAATCTGTGAACCTTCCCCTTTAACCAGTGAGCATGAAAATTAACTGTTAACCCTTTATGGCCCCCAATTCCTCCAGTTAATCATTCCCCCTGTCTTGTCATGCAGGACGAATGCTTAACCTAATCCCTTCATGAGTGAGAGGGGCCGCTGAGGGGTGCAGGGTGCCTAAAGTGTCCCCAAAGTTTGATAACATGGTTCCTCACCCATGAAGTAAACTCCCTTCCTCAGCATACGTTTTTAGCATCTTCCAAGAAGCGGGTGGTTTTCTTCAGACTTTCCAGCTACCGCCAGTGCCGTCACCTTATTTGACCTTTAAAAAAGGCGTTTTACAACACCGCGCGGGGACACAATCTTATATCTACGGGTGTTACTTCAGGGTGACCTCCTGCTGGGAACTGTAGTACCACTACAGCAATAATTGTGTTATGAAAAGTTCTGCAACTTTCTATTACACTTCGTTTCAATTTGTCATAGTTTTTAAGTCCTCTGCTTGCTGTCAGCAACTGGAAACCTGACACTTGAGAGCGCTGTCATTTATACAGTCATATTACATTTTTACAAAAATGTGACGTTATTTTAATGTATTTTGTTGGGATGATCTAAAATGGTGTCACTGCCCCCTCCTGTTTGCTATGGAGGGCCCCACCATGACGCTCGGCGTTCTCCCCGCACAGTCTCACTCCACCTGATGTCCTGCCCAATTACATGCTTTAGGTCAGAGCGGAGACCAGGTGAGCGGAGCGGACAGACAGTGCTCTGTTCCCAGAGTCCCCTCATCCTTATTATCCCACCATAACACACGATAGGTAAATGGCGGGCGCTGCTCGCGGAAAAGTCGATCGGAAAAAAAACACAAGTGCTCCCAATGTGCTCACTGATCCCGCATTCACGAGCTGACCTTGGCTGCTATATCCCGCGTCCTCTCTCTAATTATAATTAGCTGGTAATCAGAGGGTCATTATGGAGGCCGTGAAACCCCCTCTTGTTCTGCTGGCACACAACCAGGGGGTTCCTTAAAGAAACAGAGCAGTCACACAGGGGCAGCAACCTCTGCAACGGATGCTTTCTGCAACAGGGTATATACTTCAGTATGGCTGATAGTGGGGACAATAACTGGTATTCATCCGTGCAGTAGATTGTATCCTGTCCATTGGCAGCAACCCTGTAAGTTACCCCCTTCCCCCTAGTTCTGACTGTGCAGGTGCAGCGGTTTCTCCTGTCTATGAACCCCATCTCTGGGCTCAGCTTCTTTAGTCGGTGACTATATTCCCATGTGTGTCTCTCTCAGGTGGAGGAGCTGATGATGGCCATGGAGAAGGTGAAACAGGAACTGGAATCCATGAAGGCAAAGCTGTCGTCCACCCAGCAGTCACTAGCCGAGAAGGAGATTCATCTGACCAGCCTGCGGGCCGAGCGGCGCAAGCACCTGGAGGAGGTCCTGGAGATGAAGTAAGAGCCGCCTGCCCCCCCTAACCTCTTATATGATAAGACAAAACAGAAGAAAAAAATCTCTGATTGCTGTCAATGTACACATTTAGGGGCTTCTGCAGCAGCTGAAGGTTTGTTACAATTGTTGCAGACCCTCAGCTGTGAGAAGTCTTATTTGTGGGTGCAGTTTTGACCTCTGAATGTAAAACTACATTCACTTCTGCTCCGGAGTCTCCGCCGAAGGTCGGTGGAGGAAAGTGTCTTACACGTAGGACTTTTTCTTCCGCTGGTTTCAGTTTAAAGATGACAGACACCGTCAGACCCCTTTGTAGTCAATGGGGTCCGCTGGGCTCCACATGGAACCGCTTTTTAAGTGGCCCGCCTCTCCGTTGTTCTGGTCCTCTGACAAATCCGAACAATAGAGAGGGAGCACTAGTGTGAACCTAACGTAAACGGTGCATGTTTAGTCACTGACTAAAGCGAAGCAGAGGATTTAAGAAACTGGATCTGAAAGTCTATTAGAGATGTAAATTGATCCATGTTGACACGAGACACTTCACACCTCATGCCTCGCAGAAGCTGCTGATTCCTAGAGCCCTCCCTGCAGTGATGTGTGGTATTTCTCCTCTGTCAGCTGCTGAGGGGCTCGGGGGCCGTGGGTTAATACCTCTGACGCCTGACAGAAGTTTGCTCACTGCTAATTAAGAGTCATTAGGCGACTGTCCACCACATATACAGCGGCAGCTGCTCCGAGACCAACCGGAACAGCAAAATTTATTGGTTTCTTTCCTTGTAATACTGTCCTTGGGGCGCTGACCTCTGACTGCAGGAGGAAGAACTGCTCTGACCTTATGACACTGCGGTCAGTGGGGACCCCCCAGCTCTTCCGGCCTGGATACAAGAATTAGACACAGCTGTAAATTGGCTGCTTTTTAAAGGTGTACACCATCCTATTTGTTAAAGTAACCAGAGCTAGAACTACTAATCCCATCATTGTTGTGGCTGAACAGAACATGCTATCTGCTTTCAGACACGTTTCAGGTGTAACTTTTCTGGTTCATCAGATGCTGAGATGTTTGTCTTCTCATACTTTACACTGCAGCGCAGCTCGTTCAGATTAAGTATGGAAGACTAATATTTATTTAACCAGCAGTGAAAATCTATTATATTTACAGATCCTCAGTTAAATCCAGAGCTGCGCTCACTGTGTACATACATTACATTACTTATCCTGTACTGATCCTGAGTTATATCCTGTATTATACCCCAGAGCTGCGCTCACTATTCTGCTGGTACAGTCACTGTGTACATACATTACATTACTTATCCTGTACTGATCCTGAGTTACATCCTGTATTATACTCCAGAGCTGCGCTCACTATTCTGCTGGTGCAGTCACTGTGTACATACATTACATTACTTATCCTGTACTGATCCTGAGTTACATCCTGTATTATACTCCAGAGCTGCGCTCACTATTCTGCTGGTGCAGTCACTGTGTACATACATTACATTACTTATCCTGTACTGATCCTGAGTTACATCCTGTATTATACTCCAGAGCTGCGCTCACTATTCTGCTGCTGCAGTCACTGTGTACATACATTACATTACTTATCCTGTATTATACTCCAGAGCTGCGCTCACTATTCTGCTGCTGCAGTCACTGTGTACATACATTACATTACTTATCCTGTATTATACTCCAGAGCTGCGCTCACTATTCTGCTGGTACAGTCATTGTGTACATACATTACATTACTTATCCTGTACTGATCCTGAGTTACCTCCTGTATTATACTCCAGAGCTGCGCTCACTATTCTGCTGGTACAGTCACTGTGTACATACATTACATTACTTATCCTGTACTGATCCTGAATTACATCCTGTATTATACTCCAGAGCTGTGCTCACTATTCTGCTGGGAGATTTCAGCTCTGAATCCAGTTGCATTGTGAGTGCAGCTCTGAAGTATATGGATGTTTTATCCCATGCTGAATGACACCATTATTATATAGCCATTTTCTGTGTACACGAGTTTCTACAATTTCACAATGTGGCTGCATGCATTTGGCGACCTCCGACTGAAAACTAAATTTGGGCCCTTTGTTTTCATTGAGGGTTCCGTGGGTCTAAAAGTTGTCAGGCGACAGCTCCTTTAAAGTTGTCAGTTTTGGGGTAATTCTATTTTCACACCTGTCCTGCGCCTGTCCGTTTCGGTGTTACCAGCAGAGGCCGCCGCATGTCACAGTCGCCGCCGCTCGCCATCCGCGCATTCCTCCAGCACAAAGAGTAATTCTCTTTTTTTTGTGACCCTCGAGGAGGCAGAATCCGCCCGTCAATGTAAAATGTAATCGCTTACGTGGCAAATGAGGCGTGAAAAGAGTTTGGCAGCGGCGAGGAAGTGGGAGCCAGGGCCCCCCACAGCCCCCCAAACCTCCCGCAGCCCCCCCCCGACCCCAGGAGGAAAGCGACACCGGGTCAGGATTAATCAGCGGCACAATAATAGAAAACACAATCCCTAATCCTGCCGCTCCTCACAAAGAGACGATTGTGCCGACCTGAAAGAAATGGGGGAGGGGGTGCAGGTTGTAGGTATTAGACACCAGGATCATTGGGGTAGCCCCTCCTCCAGACGCCATTAACCCCTGGCAGACAGAACTCCGAGGGTTAAGTGCGACACTTCACTCTTTCAAGAGGCACACTGCAGACCGCAGGGTCCTAGCGCCGCTCCTGCCTCCCACATTCCAGCAGGTGCATCTATACTATAAAAGGACTACTACTCCCAGAATAACCCCACACCAGGAGCATTTCATTTAAAAATTCTCTTTATCTGTTATTCGGAAAGCTGTGTGGCAACATTTTTACCCAGTTTTCTTGAAACCTTACGTATGTAAGTCAGACATATATCCCTGAGCATTACAGATTTAACATTCAGGGCCCAGGAAAGCTGAATGGCTGTATTGGAAAGTAGCAACACATACGTGTGCTGTGACATGGAAGTCATCATCCAGCTTTCCTGGATGCCTGGAAGTATGCTCTACTTAGCTAAGGTTACCATTCAGGGCTCTGGAAAGATGAGTCACATGATTGACAACAGATGCTGTTCAGGGTTCTGTAGAGCTGAGTGGCAACCATTATGGCTGTTATTACTAGTACGATTGAGGCCCAGCTTTTCTAAGCGCGGAATGGCAAATATGTTAGACAGACATATATTCATAACCAATTCACCTTTCCGGGTTCTGGGAAAGCTGTGTTATAACTGCTTTCTATGTTAAGGCTGAGTAAGGTGGTAGGTCCTTATGCTGGGGTGACCCTGGGCTTTGCTGATGTTAGTCGGGTGCCATCGATGTGCATGCATGCCACCAGTACATGTATGTTTCATGAGCTCACATATGTGGCAGGGTAGTCAGGGGGGCGCTGTGTGACGCATTTTACAGCCGGCGGGAATTTGTTTTTATTTAGTAACGTTCAGGTGACGCCCCAGACCCCAGGGATAAATAGAGCTCACTGTTACCACCCATCAGCTGAGGTGCAGCACAAGTGGCGCCTCATACCTCCTGTCGGGAGTGGGCTCAAACCCACAACATCTGTATATGGCAAAGATGGGTGACAACCAGTATAGGAAGGTAAGAGAGATCTGCTGAGCTTGGGTCATTGATCAGAATCCTCAGGAAGTTTGCTGGTGGTCATATTGTCACTCATCTTTCCTGGAAAAATCTGTATATTATTTAATGATGATTTCCTGATTTTAAAGAAACGTCACAGTGTTAAATAAACCTTCTTATTCCTGGCAAGAAGTCTACACTGTGCCTTTAATTGTAGCATTTTGCTTTTTAACCCCTGCAGGGCAGGATGATTGTGCAGGCTAATC
Source organism: Leptodactylus fallax (assembly GCA_947044405.1). Classification (NCBI taxonomy): domain Eukaryota; kingdom Metazoa; phylum Chordata; class Amphibia; order Anura; family Leptodactylidae; genus Leptodactylus; species Leptodactylus fallax. The sequence goes on along the minus strand of CAMRHE010000714.1, from coordinate 74,734 downwards.
TGACATTTCCAGGGGTTAAAGGTCGCCTGACATGATCAATGGAGCAAAACCCGCAATTAATTGTCATCAGTCACAGCAAATATGGCTGAAGACTGCGAAATGCCACCAATATCTGCTCCTATCCTGGATATACAGTGCACAGTACCACTTCTCTAGTCCTGTATATATGGACAGCGCACAGTACCACTTCTCTTATCCTGTATATATGGACAGTGCACAGTACCACTTCTCTTATCCTGTATATATGGACAGTGCACAGTACCACTTCTCTTATCCTGTATATATGGACAGTGCACAGTACCACTTCTCTTATCCTGTATATATGGACAGTGCACAGTACCACTTCTCTTATCCTGTATATATGGACAGTGCACAGTACCACTTCTCTCCTCCTGTATATATGGACAGTGCACAGTACCACTTCTCTAGTCCTGTATATATGGACAGTGCACAGTACCACTTCTCTAGTCCTGTATATATGGACAGTGCACAGTACCACTTCTCCTGTCCTGTATATATGGACAGTGCACAGTACTACTTCTCTTATCCTGTATATATGGACAGTGCACAGTACCACTTCTCCTGTCCTGTATATATGGACAGTGCACAGTACTACTTCTCTAGTCCTGTATATATGGACAGCGCACAGTACCACTTCTCTTATCCTGTATATATGGACAGTGCACAGTACCACTTCTCTAGTCCTGTATATATGGACAGCGCACAGTACCACTTCTCTTATCCTGTATATATGGACAGTGCACAGTACTACTTCTCTTATCCTGTATATATGGACAGTGCACAGTACCACTTCTCTTGTCCTGTATATATGGACAGTGCACAGTACCACTTCTCTAGTCCTGTATATATGGGCAGTGCACAGTACCACTTCTCTTATCCTGTATATATGGACACTGCACAGTACCACTTCTCTTGTCCTGTATATATGGACAGTGCACAGTACCACTTCTCTTATCCTGTATATATGGACAGTGCACAGTACCACTTCTCCTGTCCTGTATATATGGACAGTGCACAGTACCACTTCTCTTATCCTGTATATATGGACAGTGCACAGTACCACTTCTCTAGTCCTGTATATATGGACAGCGCACAGTACCACTTCTCTTATCCTGTATATATGGACAGTGCACAGTACTACTTCTCTTATCCTGTATATATGGACAGTGCACAGTACCACTTCTCTTGTCCTGTATATATGGACAGTGCACAGTACCACTTCTCTAGTCCTGTATATATGGGCAGTGCACAGTACCACTTCTCTTATCCTGTATATATGGACACTGCACAGTACCACTTCTCTTGTCCTGTATATATGGACAGTGCACAGTACCACTTCTCTAGTCCTGTATATATGGACAGTGCACAGTACCACTTGTCTAGTCCTGTATATATGGACAGTGCACAGTACCACTTCTCTTGTCCTGTATATATGGACAGTGCAAAGTACCACTTCTCTTATTCTGTATATATGGACAGCGCACAGTACCACTTCTCTTATCCTGTATATATGGACACTGCACAGTACCACTTCTCTTGTCCTGTATATATGGACAGTGCAAAGTACCACTTCTCTTATTCTGTATATATGGACAGCGCACAGTACCACTTCTCTTATCCTGTATATATGGACACTGCACAGTACCACTTCTCTAGTCCTGTATATATGGACAGTGCACAGTACCACTTGTCTAGTCCTGTATATATGGACAGTGCACAGTACCACTTCTCTTATCCTGTATATATGGACAGTGCACAGTACTACTTCTGTCCTGTATATATGGACAGTGCACAGTACCACTTCTCTTGTCCTGTATATATGGACAGTGCACAGTACCACTTCTCTTGTCCTGTATATATGGACAGTGCACAGTACTACTTCTGTCCTGTATATATGGACAGTGCACAGTACTACTTCTCTTGTATATATGGACAGTGCACAGTACCACTTCTCTTGTATATATGGACAGTGCACAGTACTACTTCTCTTATCCTGTATATATGGACAGTGCACAGTACCACTTCTCTTCTCCTGTATATATGGACAGTGCACAGTACCACTTCTCTTGTCCTGTATATATGGACAGTGCACAGTACCACTTCTCTCCTCCTGTATATATGGACAGTGCACAGTACTACTTCTCCTGTCCTGTATATATGGACAGTGCACAGTACCACTTCTCTTATCCTGTATATATGGACAGTGCACAGTACCACTTCTCTTCTCCTGTATATATGGACAGTGCACAGTACCACTTCTCTTATCCTGTATATATGGACAGTGCACAGCACCACTTCTCTTATTCTGTATATATGGACAGTGCACAGTACCACTTCTCTTATCCTGTATATATGGACAGTGCACAGTACCACTTCTCCTGTCCTGTATATATGGACAGTGCACAGTACCACTTCTCTTATCCTGTATATATGGACAGTGCACAGCACCACTTCTCTTATTCTGTATATATGGACAGTGCACAGTACCACTTCTCTTATTCTGTATATATGGACAGTGCACAGTACCACTTCTCTTGTCCTGTATATATGGACAGTGCACAGTACCACTTCTCTTGTCCTGTATATATGGACAGTGCACAGTACTACTTCTCTTATCCTGTATATATGGACAGTGCACAGTACTACTTCTCTTATCCTGTATATATGGACAGTGCACAGTACCACTTCTCTTATTCTGTATATATGGACAGTGCACAGTACCACTTCTCTTATCCTGTATATATGGACAGTGCACAGTACCACTTCTCTCCTCCTGTATATATGGACAGTGCACAGTACCACTTCTCTAGTCCTGTATATATGGACAGTGCACAGTACCACTTCTCTAGTCCTGTATATATGGACAGTGCACAGTACCACTTCTCTCCTCCTGTATATATGGACAGTGCACAGTACCACTTCCCTCCTCCTGTATATATGGACAGTGCACAGTACCACTTCTCTAGTCCTGTATATATGGACAGTGCACAGTACCACTTCTCTCCTCCTGTATATATGGACAGTGCACAGTACTACTTCTCCTGTCCTGTATATATGGACAGTGCACAGTACCACTTCTCTTGTCCTGTATATATGGACAGTGCACAGTACCACTTCTCTTGTCCTGTATGCTTATTGTTCTGTCGTTATTGTGGGGTGGGGGTGCTGCACCAGTTGTGTTTCCCTGGGCCCCCTCCCCACCACTGTACATTACTGCGGTAGCAGTCTCTGTGTTTCCCCATGTATCAGCATCTCTCTCGCACTCTCTCTCGCAGTTGGAGCAGACCTTTGTTCCCCCAGCAGTAGCCATGTGATGTTACAGACTGCACAGTGACCCCCGCCTGGTCGGGGTCAGTCAGCTGGGGGCTGAGGATTAATGTGCTGGATTCTGGGACCCAACCACTGAAGCATCACTTTCTGCTCATGTCAGGCCTGGAATGCAGAAGAGGGGGGGGCACTGAGAAGTGGGGGCTCCCAGGAATAACAGCAGGGGTCCTGCCTGATACAGGGCGGTAATTACCTGCGGGACCCTGCAATTTGCTGGGTAGACAGGAGGATTAAAAGAGCATCAGGAAGATTTAGGCCTTGGGGTGTGGAGGGTTCCTGCAGCCTGGGGAATCTGTGTGCATGAAATGTTGCGCTGAACCTCCACAACTATGTATAAATAGTATTTATAATGGGGCTTCCCTTGTATCACAGCAACACAGAGTATTTCAGGAGAATAGTGGACTGATCTTGTGGAAATTTACAAACCAAGGTCTCTCCCGGCAGCACAGAGTATTTCAAAGAGGAGAGTGCTGATCTTATTGGAGGGGTGGGAACAAACTGCTCCCCTTAATAGCACAGAGTATTTCTGGAGAGGACTGTGTTGATCTTATGGGAGAATGTGAAGCAAACAAACTCCTCAGCAGCACAGAGTGTTTCAGGAGTGCTTCTCTTCTATTACACATGACAGTGTGTCTTCTGCCTGTCACACCAGGTGTGAATTTCCCAGCGGTGGGTGGTGACCCCGATCCCTCCAGTGTGGAGTTGACAGCCGGCTCTAGGGCCTGTTCACACTCCTCCTGCGGAGGTCAGACCCCACTTAACATAGTTTATTTTCCACTCCTCAGCCCTTATTTTAGACTCTTGATATGCCGCCTGTCTGCTCCCCCCTCCCCCATCAGTCTGCCCCGCTGTGTAATCTTCCCACAATGAGATATGGGGTCTGATATCCACTCCATGGAGCTTGTCTGCTCTGCGTGTGGGAAAGCTGGGTGGCCATACTATTTGTCTCCCAGCTTTCCTAGCGAAGGAAAATATTTAAAATGTATAGGCAAGAGCCTGTGCGCTATGGAGAAGATAAGATTTAAAACAGAATGCAATTTAGAACATCTTGTGGTCATTTTTCATGGTACCATAGCCACTGGGGGGCAGTGTATAAAGAGATGGCTCTATATGTGATGTCTGGAGACAGACACTCACCTCTCTGCGCTTCTCTCCTCACAGACAGGAAGCCTTGCTTGCCGCCATTAGCGAGAAAGATGCAAACATTGCGCTGCTTGAATTGTCCTCATCTCGTAAGAAGAAGACGCAGGAGGAAGTGGCATCGCTGAAGAGGGAGAAGGATCGGCTAGTGCAGCAGCTCAAGCAACAGGTAACACGTGGCCCGGCATTTCACAGGTTAAATCTGCAAGTAAGATGAAAAAACACGAATTTATTTTCTGGAAATCAGATTGTATACTCTAGTCACATCCAAAGCTGCATCGCACTGTACTGTTACAGTGACGTTGTTATAGCTGAGCTGTTGGGTCACGTCACTGCACAGAAATGCACGGCCTGTTTTGTAGTTCAACCAGCAGAAAAGTGGTTGCAGCTTTGGGTGTGAACGGAGCATGTGATTTTCACATAACAGCTTAATATTTCATGGACTTTTAGTCCAACATCTAGCAGAGCTTTATGAAACGATCTCTTGACATATTCAGCGACATTGGGGGTGTCCGCCTGTTCCTAGGTTGCATACGTGGTAAGATTCTGGGGGCAGCAGAGCTGACACTTCACACATTAGCAGCCGCCTCCACTATCCCTTTCCTGGCAGGGTGTCTGCAGCCCCCCGGGGAGGCAGTCTATAAATCAGGGCCCTGGCAGGCAGTTTTATGCTGAGATGATGGGTGTGACACTCTGCAGACTAAGGGATGACATCAGATGGAAGCTCTCCCAGCCGCTCACTGCCCCGTACATGTCTAGAGGGACACAATCCATCCCTACATGTCATGTATGCACGCTAAACAAGCTCCGCCCACAACATGCCGCATCTTTTTGTACATAAGTGCAGGAGATGTGCGGAGATATTAGACCACCTCATGTGACAAGCCCACCACAACAGTCTCATCCCTCCCATGTGATACATTGTTATGTCACCATACCGCCACATGGGCTGGACCACTGGCGGTCTCTGGAGAGGGGTGAGAGGACGCCTGCTGTGCCTGCTTTATATCACACCCTGTCAGACGCCGCAGACCCTGGAAGGATTCACATTTTCCTGTTGTGAATTTCCAGATGAATCATATCAGTGAAGGACGCACACGCCACTTATATCCCCTTCCCCCATTTGCAGCCTTATTTGAAGGTGAGAGGCGCTCCAGCTGCCATGACAAAAAGTGCTGGTACTTGTAGTTCCTCATAGAATGAAAAGAAAATTGTCACTCAGCTTTCCTAGCTTCCTGAATGGCCTTGGTGGTGCAGAGTAGCTGCATGCCCCCCTTCGTCCTGTCTTCATGGTGCAGATGTTACATCCTTGTCCTCTTCCTGGTGATTTTGTTTCTGTCCTCAGCGCCAGACCCTTCCCCAAACCTCCGTCACCTGCTGCTTGCCCCCCATCTCTGAGCCGCTGTCTTGCCAAGTACGGATCTAAAGGTTTTCCGCCTCTTGGCGGGTGGGGGTGTCCTTCCGGCACACATGAAGAACAGAAACCTCAGCAACTCTTCCTATAATAATAAAGGACACCCGGAAAGCTGAGTGAGGGTTGATTTGTTGGTCACCCAGCTTTCACAGGAGCGGATACATAAAAGAATCAGAGGGATAGAAGAGGAGGACTCCAGGGGTTATGTTAGGGATGTTCTGTCTCACTTTGGGGAATGTTCATTTAAGTGTCAGTCTGGAATGTGGCGTCCGATGGCGGAGCCGTAATTGTCAGCTCCTCAGCCCGCTGGCCCGGCTTTCCATGGACTCTGACATCCAATAACAGTCACTCAATCATAAATTCTTCCATCCAGACGTGGAAGAGAATAAATAATCCGGAAAGAAGCTGCAGATTATAGAAGTTACATAATAACCCAGGAATGAGGGAAAATCAGCGCACCCCCCCCCCCCCCTAAAGAGACTGTGACGGGATTCCTGACATTGCCCGTCCAATACCTATAGCGCCAACTCCACAGGTCCCGCTCCTATCATCAATCACATTGTGCTCTGCTTGTCAGGCGACTGCTCCTCCAGAATAGCAGAGATTCCTCATAGCAAGGAGAGCAAATAATGTGACTGATGGAGGCACCTGTATGTCCCCGCAGGGACAGAACAGTGAGCGCAGCTCTGGAGTATAATACAGGATAAGTAATGTAATGTATGTACACAGTGACTGCACCAGCAGAATAGTGAGCGCAGCTCTGGAGTATAATACAGGATGTAACTCAGGATCAGTACAGGATAAGTAATGTAATGTATGTACACAGTGACTGTACCAGCAGAATAGTGAGCGCAGCTCTGGAGTATAATACAGGATGTAACTCAGGATCAGTACAGGATAAGTAATGTAATGTATGTACACAGTGACTGCACCAGCAGAATAGTGAGCGCAGCTCTGGAGTATAATACAGGATGTAACTCAGGATCAGTACAGGATAAGTAATGTAATGTATGTACACAGTGACTGTACCAGCAGAATAGTGAGCGCAGCTCTGGAGTATAATACAGGATAAGTAATGTAATGTATGTACACCGTGACTGTACCAGCAGAATAGTGAGCGCAGCTCTGGAGTATAATACAGGATAAGTAATGTAATGTATGTACACAGTGACTGTACCAGCAGAATAGTGAGTGCAGCTCTGGAGTATAATACAGGATGTAACTCAGGATCAGTACAAGATAAGTAATGTAATGTATGTACACAGTGACTGCACCAGCAGAATAGTGAGCACAGCTCTGGAGTATAATACAGGATGTAACGCCGGATCAGTACAGGATAAGTAATGTAATGTATGTACACAGTGACTGTACCAGCAGAATAATGAGCGCAGCTCTGGAGTATAATACAGGATGCAACTCCGGATCAGTACAGGATAAGTAATGTAATGTATGTACACAGTGACTGCACCAGCAGAATAGTGAGTGCAGCTCTGGAGTATAATACAGGATAAGTAATGTAATGTATGTACACAGTGACTGTACCAGCAGAATAGTGAGCGCAGCTCTGGAGTATAATACAGGATGTAACTCAGGATCAGTACAGGATAAGTAATGTAATGTATGTACGCAGTGACTGTACCAGCAGAATAGTGAGTGCAGCTCTGGAGTATAATACAGGATAAGTAATGTAATGTATGTACACAGTGACTGCACCAGCAGAATAGTTTGCACAGCTCTGGAGTATAATACAGGATAAGTAATGTAATGTATGTACACAGTGACTGCACCAGCAGAATAGTGAGCGCAGCTCTGGAGTATAATACAGGATAAGTAATGTAATGTATGTACACAGTGACTGCACCAGCAGAATAGTGAGCGCAGCTCTGGAGTATAATACAGGATAAGTAATGTAATGTATGTACACAGTGACTGTACCAGCAGAATAGTGAGTGCAGCTCTGGAGTATAATACAGGATAAGTAATGTAATGTATGTACACAGTGACTGCACCAGCAGAATAGTGAGCGCAGCTCTGGAGTATAATACAGGATGTAGCTCAGGATCAGTACAGGATAAGTAATGTAATGTATGTACACAGTGACTGCACCAGCAGAATAGTGAGCGCAGCTCTGGAGTATAATACAGGATAAGTAATGTAATGTGTGTACACAGTGACTGTACCAGCAGAATAATGAGCGCAGCTCTGGAGTATAATACAGGATGCAACTCCGGATCAGTACAGGGTAAGTAATGTAATGTATGTACACAGTGACTGCACCAGCAGAATAGTGAGCGCAGCTCTGGAGTATAATACAGGATATAACTCAGGATCAGTACAGGATAAGTAATGTATGTACACAGTGACTGTACCAGCAGAATAGTGAGCACAGCTCTGGAGTATAATACAGGATAAGTAATGTAATGTATGTACACAGTGACTGCACCAGCAGAATAGTGAGCGCAGCTCTGGAGTATAATACAGGATAAGTAATGTAATGTATGTACACAGTGACTGTACCAGCAGAATAGTGAGTGCAGCTCTGGAGTATAATACAGGATAAGTAATGTAATGTATGTACACAGTGACTGCACCAGCAGAATAGTGAGTGCAGCTCTGGAGTATAATACAGGATAAGTAATGTAATGTATGTGTACAGTGACCGTCTTTCCTTCTCTGCTCTGTAGTGCCTCTCATAGGACAGGATATTCTCCCCCTAACTGTGGTACCCCTTTTTCCTTTTCCATTGTTCCCCCTGTTCGCTTTGTCCTTGGCTGTGGTTCCCTATTACTAAGTCCTTGTTAGTGTCTCCCCCCTCCAGCTCATGAACACTCGGGGGCGTCCTGCTCTCCTTGGGAACTTTTGCATTGTTTCCTGTTTTCAGTCCATTGTGCATCTTGACCGTGAAGTTGAAATAGTTTAGACTTTGAGTAATATTTACCCTGCCCCCAGGGGGTCACATTGCTGTGTCAGCGGCCCCCCTGACTGTGAGCGGCACATCTGTGCATGTATTGCTCTGATGTCCCTCCTATGTGTACAGCTGTTAACCCTTGTACTTGTTGTGGCTGGGTGACCCCTTTAGTGTATTTTGAGGGGGGGATTATAGTAGTTTGGGATATACTGCTGAGAGACTGTGCTGTTAACTCTTTGTGGCCTTCAGCCTCAGGTGCACTCTGCTCTCTCTTACCCCACATTGTCGCACTTTAAGCAGATATTCCTTGAATGATTGTTGGAAAGCTGGGTGACAATGGCAGCCATATTCACAGTCATTCAGCTGTTCCAGGAATAGATATAACTATGTTTCCTGACACTTATGTTCTATCTGATCTTTTATGTCATAGACACAGAACAGAATGAAACTCATGGCGGACAATTACGAAGCCGACCACCTGAAGACGTCTGCCCAGTCCAACCAAACCAACCACAAGCCCTCCCCGGATCAGGTAGGTTGCTTACGTTCAACCCAATCGGCTTGTATGATTTGTATGAAATGTATTGGTATTGATACCCCAAAACTCACATGCTTGCGTATTGAGGTATCAATATCAAATGAACCAGAAGTTGTGACCATGAACAATCTGCAACCAATCGTATTGGTCAGGATGGATAGTCCTGTAGGCCCCCCCCCCCCCCGAGTCATATGGGCTGATATTAGCCAATAAGAATATGGCATATCTTTAGTGAGCTTATTAACCAATTGATCTGTCAGGCCAGATTGTACATAGACCTAGTTGTAAGATCAGATTGGTCAGAATGGATAGTTCTGTAGAGGTCATGTGTTATTTGGACTGATATTAGCCAAAGGGAGTATGGGATGGTATATCCTTTGTGAGCTTCATAACCTGTGAGTTCTGTCAGACTAAATTGTATGCCAATCTAGTAAGATCGGATTGGTTATAATGGATAGTCCTATAAGGATCCGGGTCCTGTGTCCTATAAGCTGATAATAGCCAGCAGGAATATGGAATATACTTTGTCAGCTTATTAACCAATAAGATCTGTAAGATCAGATTGGACTGTGTGAATATAATACTGTAACGTCTCTGTTTCTGCTCCAGTTACTAACCACGTGTCTGTTTCATCCCTCATGCTGCTCTCTGATGCTACTTCTACCCTCATCATCTCTCACCCTATAGGATGATGAGGAGGGTATTTGGGCATAACCAATGAGATGATTAGGTCAGCCATTTTGTTCAGAACGGTGAGAACTTGCTTTGGCCTTGTCCTGGGATCTTGTGTCATTGGCGTCTTGCATGTCTCTGTCTAGTCTGTCTCTTACTCCTGTGCCATGACCCCACTCGTGTCCCTGGCATGTGCCCGCTGTGGTGTGCCCCTTCCCGTCATCTGTGGTGATCCGTGTGCTCTCTCATCCACAATAATGATTTCTTGACTATCATGCAAAATATGCAACAAGCAGCTGCAGCAGAAGATGGAGGCGACGTTGTGCCTCACGCCTCACCCTGCTGCATTGTATATGCTGTTGCTTCCTGATGATCGTACTGTTTAGGCTGGCCATTGGGGGCGCTGGTCTCTAGTACCATGTTGCAGATATCCCCTAGTTCTGTTCTGGAGGTTCCCTGCAAACCTCGGCCAAGGCGTGACTACTGAGCGCCATCATCCTGTACCGGGAAATGCAGGTGAGTTAAAAAAAAAAAAAACGTGCCACACTTGTCCATGAGTTGTTTCAATTCCAGGCACCATCTGTGGGCAGGTGTGGCGTTGCCATGTTTTTCTAATCTGGTGCCCTATACCACACAAATAAATATGGCCAGCAAATTGCCCTAAATGTTGATCTCTACGGTCAGGATAGACGGCGTTGCGATTTCCCAGGCTCCTCTTCACCAGCTAATCCTTTTATCGTTTTCTTTGATCTAATCTGAAGATTCTACCCAAAAGCAGGACCCCCTCCCACCAAGGAAAAATCTTATTACCCCCTCCCATGCAGTTACATCATGAAAGTGACGCTTTGTTCTCATCACCCTCTGAGAGCTGAAAGTGAAAGGTGAAGGGGTTAATCAGGATTTAATCCCACTTTTCGGGGATTTTATCCCTCCCCGCCCCCCCTTCCCCCTTGTTGTTGATGTTGGAAAAATTCACAGAGCATGTAATTAGAGGAATGCTGCGACTCCGCACCTGTGATGTCTATGGGAACCGCAACATAGCTGCCGCCTATTCAGGCATTGTCACCGGGGTCATCTGCAAGCAAAGCTGCTGAACCCTTTCCTGTCCGGCAGCAGCGATCACTCCTCAGAGGCACATATAGAAAAATCCACTATGGCCTCTTGCACATTGTAACAAAGCTTCTGCTGTGAGCGAAGCACCCAGCACAAATCTGTCCCTGTCATGATACTTTGTTATAATGTATCAGCGTAGATGAAATGTACCTCATAGAGGATTGTCTAGACTGGATAAAGCTGTAACAAAGAGCAGCTGTGAAAGGTAGACCTACAAGCATGGACTGGAGCGCAGCTCTGGAGTATAATACAGGATAAGTAATGTAATGTATGTACACAGTGACTGCACCAGCAGAGTAGTGAGTGCAGCTCTGGAGTATAATACAGGATAAGTAATGTAATGTATGTACACAGTGACTGCACCAGCAGAATAGTGAGCGCAGCTCTGGAGTATAATACAGGATAAGTAATGTAATGTATGTACACAGTGACTGTACCAGCAGAATAGTGAGTGCAGCTCTGGAGTATAATACAGCATGTAACTCAGGATCAGTACAGGATAAGTAATGTAATGTATGTACACAGTGACTGTACCAGCAGAATAGTGAGTGCAGCTCTGGAGTATAATACAGGATAAGTAATGTAATGTATGTACACAGTGACTGTACCAGCAGAATAGTGAGCGCAGCTCTGGAGTATAATACAGGATAAGTAATGTAATGTATGTACACAGTGACTGCACCAGCAGAATAGTGAGCGCAGCTCTGGAGTATAATACAGGATAAGTAATGTAATGTATGTACACAGTGACTGTACCAGCAGAATAGTGAGCGCAGCTCTGGAGTATAATACAGGATAAGTAATGTAATGTATGTACACAGTGACTGCACCAGCAGAATAGTGAGCGCAGCTCTGGAGTATAATACAGGATGTAACTCAGGATCAGTACAGGATAAGTAATGTAATGTATGTACACAGTGACTGCACCAGCAGAATAGTGAGCGCAGCTCTGGAGTATAATACAGGATAAGTAATGTAATGTATGTACACAGTGACTGTACCAGCAGAATAGTGAGCGCAGCTCTGGAGTATAATACAGGATAAGTAATGTAATGTATGTACACAGTGACTGTACCAGCAGAATAGTGAGTGCAGCTCTGGGGTATAATACAGGATGTAACTCAGGATCAGTACAGGATAAGTAATGTAATGTATGTACACAGTGACTGCACCAGCAGAATAGTGAGCGCAGCACTGGAGTATAATACAGGATAAGTAATGTAATGTATGTACACAGTGACTGTACCAGCAGAATAGTGAGTGCAGCTCTGGAGTATAATACAGGATGTAACTCAGGATCAGTACAGGATAAGTAATGTCACGCCATGAGACATGCAGACATTGCTTTTATTGTATAGCGGTAGGCTATGGAAGATGCTTAGTGGCATCCCAGGGCAGTAGTGTGCCTGCTCTAGCCAGTATCTGTGCCCTTCACAAACCTCCCAACCTTCTCCTGACATCTCTTATCTCAGACCCTCCGGCCTGCCAGGGGTGTGATGTTAAGTGTTGCCCATTGTCCTTATCATGTAATTAGGGGGCCTGTTAATTCTGCCCATCACAGCTCCTGGCACATTCCTGCCAACAGAAGACAGCACGCAGACGCCCAAATATTTGGTTGCCAAGAGACAGCCAGCCCCGAGAAGCCCGGGCAGTAGATGGAGACAGCCCGCTACTCCCTTATACAATATAAAATGTTGAGCTCTTTTTGTAAGTCCTTTGTTCAGTATATGTGATTTTTCTTCTCTATTTAGGCCTAAAGCTAACTTCAGAATTTTTCTGCTTTCCTGTTACTAGAGAGCAGAGCATTATGGGGCTGATGTATTCAGAGGGGTGAAGCTTATGCATCATGTTTCCAAGGGCCACAAGCACAATTTGAAAAGCAAAAAAAAAAAGTTATTTGCAGATTTCCTCAAGTTTTTATGTACATTTGAAACTTCAATGATGAGACCCAAGTTATGGGATTCTGGGTAACCGAGGTCAAACAATGACCCTGGAAGAGCACCGCTGCCATGTGATTTTTCCGATGCAGCTTCCTCCCCCTAAATTCGCTGTGGTACATGCTGTATGTTAGTTCTGGCTGCGTCGTTGATGTCGTCTCTGTAATTTGCACAGCAGAAAACAATGGTGCATACATGGGATATTGTTTGCACCGGGGGCTAGCCTGGACCCCTCCAGAGGGGATCGTTTTCAGATCTCTCCCGTTCTGTCCCTGTCTCAGTGTGAGGTGGAGCTCGGGCTGGCGGCACTTCTGAGGAAGTGCTCACAAACACTGTGTCCCTTGGCGTGATCTCAGAGCATCCGAGGAGCATCTTGGATGGTCTCTTCCTCTTGACGTTCGCAAAATGCATCCCCCCCCCCAATCTAGAAGAGGGAACTTGCTTCCCCCTCATATAGGGTTAACCCACTCATGACTGAAATGCAGGAAGTATTATACACTGAGTACTATTACAATACTTTACACTGTAGTGTATGGCACAGTAATGTCTCGGATTGTCCCCCGGTACAGCCGCAGCTCCACTGTTTTGGGTCTCCACATGAGCTCTCATTTCAATATCTTTATTAACAAAGCTTCGCACCGCACTGGGAGACGATGGTTCTCCTAATGAAGTTGGCTGTGCACAGGCTTAAACCTCTCCATGATCTATGTGCGAGCTTAACTCACTTTGCCGTGCTCCATTTCATCTGTTATCTGCCCATTGTCACCAGGATCTGCCCCTGAAAAAGAGGATTAGCTCCTGGGGATCACACGCTGTGTAGGGCGCTATCGCCCCCCGCCCCATACAACCTAATCACGTCCCCTCCCCCCCATGTGTAAGGAAATATCCCATATACTGTGTACTTGCCAACTATAAGAATGGTTTTTTAGTTCTAGGAATGTTTCTTAGTTATCTCTGCCCCTGGAAAAGCTGGGTGATCACCTGTACAGTTAGAATCATTGCAGTAGTCACACAGCTTTTTCCTCTCTGTCCAACCATACAAGTATAAGGAATGTGTCCATTTTATAGCAAGCGTATCTGCCATTCAGGAGCCTGGGAAAGCTGAGTAAAAACACCTTGTAATAAAAGGGCAAGTGAAGGGTGTATATGTACCGATATCTTACAAGTGCAGTATACAGACACAGCAGGGAAGGATATACTGTTGCCCCTTCCTACCAACTTCATTTACTATCCAGGACCCCCTAACCCCAGCCGGGCCCCTGTGTTCATGCACTTGGTGGTTTATTTGATTGACGGTTTACACCTGCAGATCAAAGCTTGGAAGAAGCCGACAACTACTGACTGTAACATCACAAGCAGATGGTGGGGTCACCCCCCACATACGCATACGCACACACATACACACACACACATGCTCACGCACACACACATACACACACGCACGCACATACACACACACACACATGCTCACACACGCACATACATACACGCACACACACATACACACACACACACATACATGCACGCACATACACACACGCACATACACACACACACGCATGCACATACACACACACACATGCTCACACACGCACATACATACACGCACACACACATACATGCACACATACACACACACACACATACATGCACGCACATACACACACACACACACACACACGCACGCACATACACACACACACACATGCACGCACATCACACACCCACACACGCACACACACCTACCCCCGGTTCTCAGCACTGAAGATATGTGACCTAGAATACAGATCCTGTCAGCCTGAGGGGTTTCTACACTAACCAGCTGCGCCCTCTGATGTGATCCTGTTCTGGTGTGACGGAGGCTCCTATTGCCTGTAGATGAGTGCAGCAGGGCCCACATGTCGCCCCTCTCCCGTCCCCAGGGTGCCATACAGGGTGTGCACAATACTAAAGCACAGCCTGAATGATGAGGCCCCTGAGATGTGTCAGACAGGTGCATCATGTGTAGCAAATCCTCGGCCTCATTCCCTGTGGCCCCCCCGGACATGCTCATCCTGCCTCTACATCCTACCATTCAACCTTTCCCTGCAACGACACTTCAGCTCTAGACAGAGAGAAGTTTTCTAATAGACTATTGTTGGGGATTTCTCTTGTTTAATTTCAAGGTTGATAAAACCTGTACAGACCTTAAAGGGGTTTTCATAGTGATCCACAGGATAGGTCATCAGTATGTGATCTGTCAGGGTCTGACACCCAAACCCCACACAGATCAGCTCTCGATAGGTCATGAGTATGAAAACTCGATCTGGGGTTGGAAAACACTTTTATACTTCACAGCTGAGGGTTTGTTTGAGTTCTATCCAGTGCAGACTACATTGTAACTGTCCTGCTCCTGATTTGTCGGATTGTTGAGACTGGATACAATTGTAACAGACCCTCAGCTATGAGAAGTATTGGGTCATGGCTGGCTCAGGATCTGTTCTTGTCATGTGGCAGCTTCTTCTTGACTTTTATCATTTTTCCAGGCTGCCCATTGAAGCCCTCAGAGAGTGCTATATCTGCCCCGTATCTCTGCAGTCACTGCTTTCTATCAGAGCTTCTAAATCCTCCTTATCCGGTGCTGACAGCCGCTCTGCCAGCGCTCAGACACGTCACCCGGCAGCCGCCTGCGCTCTTGTCTGTGACCGTGACTGTGATACGGTATCTGCAGAGCCACGCTGCTTTACACCTGATATCCCATGTGTTATATATACCTAGGGCCACTGCCCTATATACAGTGGCCCTAGGTCTTAAATGGACAGCCCCCAAGGCTTCACCACTGAGTACTGGAAAGATCTGATCACCTCCATATCAGAACTGGCTGTTTGTTACAATTGTATCCAGCACATACAGTCATCCAGACTGATACATTGTAGCAAACTGTCAGGATAGGTGAGGCTTGTGCTTCTGAAGATTATATAGACTTGATACAATAGTAACAAACCCTCAGTTGTGAGAAGGTATCTGGCTGTACTTATGTTTTTTTATTCTTCCATCTCCCTCAGTAAGTTGTGCACTCTCACTTTTCATGTCATTGTCTCCAGACCTCCCTGTGTTGCCTTCATCCATCTTGTCCCTCTTCTTCCTGTCATTACTGATGGACCTTATAGGTTCGAACCTCCTCCTAGGTGGTGGTGTCGTTTTTGGGTGGGTGGGACATCCCTCTTCCTCCCTGACTACCCCTAACCAGTCTGTCTTCTCTTGTAGATGATTCAGCCCCTCCTAGACCTTGACCAGAATCGCAGCAAACTCAAACTGTATATCGGGCATCTGACTGCTCTGTGCCAGGACAGAGACCCCCAGATCCTGCAAGCGCTTCGCCCGCCTGACTCCTACTACCTGGACGACAACCGGGCAGTTTGGGAGCAGAGGCTGCAGAAGATGACGGCCGAAGAGGTGAGAATGAGGGGAAGTAGTGCAACTATTCAACACATTTTCTGATACAAAGCTCCAAATCTTCTGCATAGACATACATGATAAAATTCTGTCTGTCTGTGTCCACCCCTAGAGGGAGCTCTCTGTACATGTTTTTTTTATTGATTGGGATCTGTATAATCTCTTTGCAGGGGAATATCCTCTGACCTTTCTATTAGTTGTCAGACTCAGTGGCGCCTCCTTCTGCTTTAATGTGTGATAATGTGTTTATTTCTGCCTTTCAGTTGAGCGAAGAGCTGGAAAAATGCGAGCATGAGAGCGCAGAATTGCAGGAATTCGCCAACACCATCCTCCAGCAGATTGCAGATCACTGCCCTGATATCCTGGAACAAGTTGTCAATGCCTTGGAAGAGTCCTCCTGACACCGCAGAGATCGAGGTCATCGCCGCCTGCAGCTCGGATACAACGGTCACCAGTGTTAGTCGACAATTTTAAGTTTTCTCCCCTCCACCCGCTGGCTCTGGCCTGGGGTAGAGACCCGCACATCCAGCCTTGCACTGCCTGTCACACTCTGCACTGTACGTACCGTTACTCCAGGGGCATCTTGTGGTTTCTAGGGGTGCAGCACGCCCCCTTTCCACCAGGACCAAAAAAAAAATGATCTCCCCTTTTTCTTTAGAGGGGCATTATCCTGCCTGCAGTCGCCCCCATTGGGTTACTGTGGGTCCACTCTTCCGTTCAGATTTGCAATAAGAGAGCCTGCTTGGACCCTTGTGACAGTGTTGGCTATGGCGGCGACAGGCGCAGCGTCAGGGATTGACGCAGTGAATGATGGAGCTGTTGAACTGTTACAGAGCTTATAATGTAAGGAGATTTCTATCCGAAAACTTAAATTACCACAAACCGCTAGCAATTCCGTTGGTTTCCAGCAGAGTCTATAGATACCGATATTCCAAGATGCCTGAAAGCCTGCAGATTACAGCACCCATCCTCCGTAGCTTGATCAGGGTTTGTCTACCCTGGGACTGAAATTCTAGTTTTGCACAGATTGCATTTTCTTCGTTTTCCTGGGAAGGTTTCTATCAGCCAGCATCCGTTCATCAAACCCAGCAGCCCAGATCCACCAGCACTACCACCACCATCTTCACCAGGAGATACCTGCTCCTTCTCCCTTTTATTTAGCATCCCATAGGTCATATTCCTGCTACCTCCAGCAGGTCATAATATATGGGACTCGTCACCAAGACTGACCTCTGATCCCCTAAACCAGGGGTACTGTACAGGTTTTAGTAAAGGTGCTCTACATCAAGATTTATGATTCCCAGTGGGAAAACCAGATCAGACCTACAAAAATCATTCAGGCCCCTAACGTTAATTCAGACCAGACTTCCAAATTAAGAACCACGATCAGACCCCTAAACTAGAGGTCCCAAATCTGACCTCTAATCTCATTCAGATCCTAATCCATGGCTCCTAAAATGTATGAAAAACTCTAAAATTACTCAGATCCCCAGTCTAGACCCCTAAAATGAATCTGACTTTGGTCCAAACCCCTAAAATAAATCAGACCCCAGTCTAGAACCCTAAAATTAATTCAGACCCCCAAACCAAAAGCCCTAAAGTGAATCAGAATCCAGACCAGTTCTCTAAAATTATTAAAACCCTCAGTCTAGACCCCTAAAATGAATCAGACCCTAGTTCAGACCTGTCAAGTAAATTAAACCCCCCACCTTCTGAGTCTAGACCCATAAAATTAATATAGACTCAAGACTAGCCCCTAAAATGAAACAGAACTCAGACCAAACCCCAAAAATAAATCTAACCCCTAAAGTTAATTCAGACCCCAGACCAGGCCCCTGCATCTGTGGACATGTCTGTGGAGCCTAAACAAGTGGCATCCCTGGTCTGGATTCACACAGTGGTCCACCAGTGAAGGACCGCTGCCATAAAGAGCATAACACTGAAAGCCATGGAGAATGCGTCCTAGAGATGTCCTCACCTCCTGGAGAGGGTGTCCTAATTTAGTGGGGTTTACCTAATTTTGTTAGATGGATAAAGACTCCCTTGACCCATTTTCTGTCCTGAGTTCAGTGATGGACTCGTTGCTAGGGTCGTGATCTGTAGGGCAGTGTATCACTGTAACACTGCGCTGTCCCCTTTTACATGCCATGACAGTCCCAGATTTTTCCAGCAATTCTGCTCCGTCTCGGTGACCGATCCTCTTGACTGTTACAGGGGATTTCATTGGTGTCAACGCTTCGACATCATGGGAAATCCTTAAAAGATGACCTGCTGGGGTGGAGGAGACGCTGCTGTAAATCTTGGTTGGTGAGTAGAGATGACTCTTCAGAAATGGCGGATTTTGGGACTCTTCCCAGCCAGGACCTGCGCAATAAAGCTAAAGTTGGAGCCTAAATCACTGTCCATAAATGACACTAAATGCAAGGGACACGAGACGGATATATTTTGGGGCCCAGGATCGGTGAGCGCCCCCTCCCAACCTCTGATAAACTCAGGAATTCAATTTATCATTCAGAATCCATACAATACAGATTTAACCAAGAGGTGTAAAGGGGGGCCATGAAATATGGACGTCTCAAAGATGGGAGCGGCCAACTTGGAATGTGACGGGATGTTTAGGCTTCTCCAGTAAGTTCTCTCCAGACAAGGTCAAAGGTTTTCATCAGTCTGCGGATCATCCCTGTAAATCTGTGGGGTCCGGGAATCTCTGCAGGGTGGTAAATTCCTTATAGTCAACCTGACACCCATCGCTGTGTATACCAGGCGGCAAGTGATCCATTTGTACAGCTGAGGCACCGAGTGTCTGCCGTGGACAGGCGTAAAATCATAGCAGGATCTAATAGGAATCCAAAGGACTCAAGAGACTAGAACTGCAATACAGCATATACTGGTCAGGTCTTAAGTCATGTCTATACTCTTGTCACATCCAGAGCTGCAGGATCACTGTATAACCTGTATGCAGTTGGCTCATCAGCTCCCTCTAAAGGTGTTTGCAGGAAGTCCTAATTCTATCCTGTAACGATATCTATGCAGGGGTATCAGGAGATGCAGCTCTAGATGTGATTGGAGTATAAGATCTGATCGGTATAAGATAATATTCGCAGAAAGGATCGGCATTGTGTGTAGAGGTATAACTGGCTTAGAGAACCTACGTCTGGCGGTCCTGGGCCAAGAACGGTTTATGCGTTTTACCACAGGATGCCGTCCGACCAGTCCGTTCATCACACGAGCTGCAAAAAAAGGGTTAAATCATCATTTCTTAAAGCGAACCCACGTGCTTTTTTTTTTTTTTTTTTTTTCTTTAATTTGGGACTACAGGAAATGGATGGAAAATCCTATCGATTACACTACAAATCTTACTGAGCAAAATGGCTGCCGCTGCTACACCTTTATAAAGTTAAGTACGGGGATGTTTTTTGGGAGTTTTTTTTTTTTTTTTTTTTTTTTTGTGTCAAAAAGGAAGAACAAACCCTCCGTTCCTGATGTGGAGTCGTGTAATATCCTGGATTTTTCAGGCCTTTTTACTTTATTTTGTGTGGTTTATGCCTGCGCCGGCCCCTTTACAGACCCTATGCTCCTCCTTACCCCTTGTGTAGGTGTCCGAAAACGTCTGTTACTTCCGCTAATGACAGAATGACCCCCACCACCCCTTACTGTCCATAATGTTGGTGCGTTTGGGGGGGGCCGCGTAAAAACCACAGAAGTAGTAAATAAAATGTTGCGTGTGTCCCGTACCGACACACACGTGTATAGATGTATAAGATGTACGCGCGTTTTACGTGTGAATAAATTGCCATATTGAATTTCCTTTTTTTTTTTTTTCCTCACACTGCTTGAATTTGTACAATATGGAGGTGGTCCGAAGATATTTTACAGCAAAGTGACGCTCGACGCCCTGTTGAGCGCATGCCCTGAGCTGCATGGGCAATTTCTAGCCAGCGGTTTTGGAGGGCGCTATTTACCGCTATTCCTAGAAAGCACTTACGTAGCTGAGGACGGAGCGTGCCCATTGTCCAGCCGCTGTGGGTCCATATCCCCGATATCAGTGCCTTTATGGAAGCGAATTATAGACGTATTAAAGGGCCACGTCCACTTTTATGTTAATAAAGACTGATCATTGTATAATGGAAAGTTCTAGAATTTTCTAATTGACTTGGTGTTTCAATTTCCCTCTGCTTGCTGTAAGTGAATGAGAACACTTTGGTTTACACTATACATGTATTGACATACTTTTTTCGCAGCTGAGGGTTTGCTACAGTTTTTATTTAGTCTAGTCAATTCTTTGTGAGCTAAACGGCCCTGACCGACACATTTCACCTGCACTGATACACTGTAACAAACTCTCCAGACAGGAGCAATTGGTGCAGCTCATGCGTTTACCTTTGAGCATTTTCTAGACTGGATTAAACTGTAACAAACCCTCAGTTGAGAAAAATACTGAGTCACTATACATCAGCAAAAATGTCTGTGCTGTTTGTTACAATGTATCAGCACAGGTGCTGGAATGCAGACTGTTCACAGGATTGTCTAGAGTCCTTCAGCACCACAACTCCCAGCATGCTCTGTTCACTTCTATGGGAATGCCAAGAACAGCGGAATAAGTATGCACTCTGGGAGTTGTAGTTTCACAACAGCTGGAGTACCGTAGCTCCTCCAGATTGAATAAAATTGTAACAAACCCTCAGCTCTGAGAAGTATTATGTAAATAACTAGTTTTAACCGGATTCACATTTTCTTTTGCTGACAGCAAGCAGAGATCTTGTGAGCAAATGAAACGAAACAAAGTCTATCAGAGAGTCAAAGAACTCTTCAATATATAAGGACAGCATCTTAATTTGCATAAACTCGGAGATTCCTTTAATTCATGGGGCTTTTAAAGGCATGTTTACCGTATTATGTACTGAATATGTGCCCAGTAGGTTATTGAAGGGGTCCTCTACCCTTTGCATGTGCTCACTGAATACAGTAATTTTATCTATGTAGAGAGCAGAGCTGTGACCGAGCATCTGCTTTCTAGTACGTATCCGATGGTGTATCTCAGCCATGTATCTGGTAGAGAACCCCTTTAAGTCCATTTAAAGTGGCAAATCCATTGGGTTACATGATATAATGTTACAAGTAACACTAATGCAGTTTTTTAGGAGCTTGTGCCATCACCGATACCAGAGACACACAGGAGCTTTTGCGTCAATGTCTTGCAAAAAATGGTGGCAGAAATGCGCTAGCAGTCGCCATGGGAGGGCGGAGCTCTCTCCTAGGTTTCCATCATACGTGCCACCAATACATCCTTTTGCTCACTAACGCATGAGCCTCACTGTGCCTCCATGGTATCCAATGAATACACAGCCCCACCAAAAACATGGCTGCCTGCCTGGATTTTGGACAGATATTTAATGGTGCTAGTCAGCCATGTGCCGTAACGTTGGGTCTGCAACAGCCGGCTGAGCATGCTGGGAAATGGGGAGAAAGTGGGATCAGCTGCTTTAACTCTTTGTGGGTGAAATTCCAGTTTGTGACCCTGACCCAAAACAGAGGGGGGGGACATGAGGGTTAATGAATGTATATGTGGGCTTGTTATGGAGGCAATCTTGTGTCTATGGAGTAGGAAGGGAGACCCCCACGAGGGGCGATTTCTGTGTTTGCTGCTGCTGGCCAACTCACTACCATTATTGTTTGTCTGACGTGTTTATACATATATATATATAAATGTTAAATATGTACCCCCCCAGCTGTGGGAGGAGCCGGCCTTGTAGCATCCTTATTGCCACAGCGGGGATCAGAGACGTCCTCCCTCTGTATTTTATTGGGCTGTTTTTGTGCCTTTTTTAAAATCTTGTAAAAACTTTTTTTTTTTGTAAGGAAAAATAAAATCCTCCCCCCCCCCCTCACAGTCTTTAGGGGGGCGCTGTCTGTACAACATGTTCTTAGGGGGTGTCCCTGGAAGATGGTGCACAGTTAGCCCAAACTCCTGGGAGTTAAGAGAGGTTAATGGAACCCGATCCTGTCTTTCTCTATGTAACCATAGTTTTATTTTTGTTAATTTTGTTGTTTTTTTTTTGTTTGTTTTGTTTTTTCTCTCCTTGTTTTACCCTGAACAGGATGCCAAAAAGATTAAAATGTAAAAACTATTAAATGTCTGCGAGTCTTATTACTGTGCGGAGGGGGCGGGTTTAATTGGGAAATTACCCTGTACCCCAAGTGTCATCATGTCGTCGCCCCCCCCCCAAGTGTCAGCCTGTCATCCTGTACCCTGATTGTCGGCCTGTCATTATCCTGTACCCCGAGTGTCAGCCTGTCATTACCCTGTACTCCCATTGTCAGCGTGTCATTACCCTGTACCCCCAGTGTCAGCCTGTCATTATCCTGTACCCCGAGTGTCGGCCTGTCATTACCCTGTACCCCCAGTGTCAGCCTGTCATTATCCTGTACCGAGTGTCAGCCT
Organism: Leptodactylus fallax; assembly: GCA_947044405.1. Taxonomy (NCBI): domain Eukaryota; kingdom Metazoa; phylum Chordata; class Amphibia; order Anura; family Leptodactylidae; genus Leptodactylus; species Leptodactylus fallax. The sequence continues at coordinate 51,787 of CAMRHE010000714.1, read as the reverse complement.
GTCATTATCCTGTACCCCGAGTGTCAGCCTGTCATTATCCTGTACCCCGAGTGTCAGCCTGTCATTATCCTGTACCCCGAGTGTCGGCCTGTCATTATCCTGTACCCCGAGTGTCGGCCTGTCATTATCCTGTACCCCGAGTGTCGGCCTGTCATTATCCTGTACCCCGAGTGTCGGCCTGTCATTATCCTGTACCCCGAGTGTCGGCCTGTCATTATCCTGTACCCCCAGTGTCGGCCTGTCATTATCCTGTACCCCCAGTGTCGGCCTGTCATTGTTCTGCCCTCCCCTAAGTGTCAGCCTGTCATTATCCTGTACCCCGAGTGTCGGCCTGTCATTATCCTGTACCCCGAGTATCGGCCTGTCATTATCCTGTACCCCCAGTGTCGGCCTGTCACTATCCTGTACCCAGAGTGTCAGCCTGTCATTATCCTGTACCCCCAGTGTCAGCCTGTCATTATCCTGTACCCCGAGTGTCAGCCTGTCATTATCCTGTACCCCGAGTGTCAGCCTGTCATTATCCTGTACCCCGAGTGTCAGCCTGTCATTATCCTGTACCCCGAGTGTCAGCCTGTCATTACCCTGTACCCCCAGTGTCAGCCTGTCATTATCCTGTACCCCGAGTGTCAGCCTGTCATTACCCTGTACCCCCAGTGTCAGCCTGTCATTATCCTGTACCCCCAGTGTCGGCCTGTCATTATCCTGTACCCCGAGTGTCGGCCTGTCATTATCCTGTACCCCCAGTGTCGGCCTGTCATTATCCTGTACCCCCAGTGTCGGCCTGTCATTATCCTGTACCCCCAGTGTCGGCCTGTCATTGTTCTGCCCTCCCCTAAGTGTCAGCCTGTCATTATCCTGTACCCCGAGTGTCGGCCTGTCATTATCCTGTACCCCGAGTATCGGCCTGTCATTATCCTGTACCCCCAGTGTCGGCCTGTCACTATCCTGTACCCAGAGTGTCAGCCTGTCATTATCCTGTACCCCCAGTGTCAGCCTGTCATTATCCTGTACCCCGAGTGTCAGCCTGTCATTATCCTGTACCCCGAGTGTCAGCCTGTCATTACCCTGTACCCCCAGTGTCAGCCTGTCATTATCCTGTACCCCCAGTGTCGGCCTGTCATTATCCTGTACCCCGAGTGTCGGCCTGTCATTATCCTGTACCCCCAGTGTCGGCCTGTCATTATCCTGTACCCCCAGTGTCGGCCTGTCATTATCCTGTACCCCGAGTGTCGGCCTGTCATTATCCTGTACCCCGAGTGTCGGCCTGTCATTATCCTGTACCCCCAGTGTCGGCCTGTCATTATCCTGTACCCCCAGTGTCGGCCTGTCATTATCCTGTACCCCCAGTGTCGGCCTGTCATTGTTCTGCCCTCCCCTAAGTGTCAGCCTGTCATTATCCTGTACCCCGAGTGTCGGCCTGTCATTATCCTGTACCCCGAGTATCGGCCTGTCATTATCCTGTACCCCCAGTGTCGGCCTGTCACTATCCTGTACCCAGAGTGTCAGCCTGTCATTATCCTGTACCCCCAGTGTCAGCCTGTCATTATCCTGTACCCCAAGTGTCAGCCTGTCATTATCCTGTACCCCGAGTGTCAGCCTGTCATTATCCTGTACCCCGAGTGTCAGCCTGTCATTACCCTGTACCCCCAGTGTCATCCTGTCATTATCCTGTACCCCCAGTGTCGGCCTGTCATTATCCTGTACCCCGAGTGTCGGCCTGTCATTATCCTGTACCCCCAGTGTCGGCCTGTCATTATCCTGTACCCCCAGTGTCGGCCTGTCATTATCCTGTACCCCGAGTGTCGGCCTGTCATTATCCTGTACCCCGAGTGTCGGCCTGTCATTATCCTGTACCCCCAGTGTCGGCCTGTCATTATCCTGTACCCCCAGTGTCGGCCTGTCATTATCCTGTACCCCCAGTGTCGGCCTGTCATTATCCTGTACCCCCAGTGTCGGCCTGTCATTATCCTGTACCCCCAGTGTCGGCCTGTCATTGTTCTGCCCTCCCCTAAGTGTCAGCTTGTCCTGGTTTTGTATCCTAGGTATCATCATTGCCATACCCCATGTTCCTCACCCTCCTCGTTTTGCCTGGGTTTGGTACTTTCTGGGTGGTCCGTGTTATCAAAGCCTCAGGTCATGTAAGACCAGGCCATAATAATGTCTTCTAGCTGAAGCGATGAGAAGGTCATTGACTAATTTGGTGCTGTGGTCTCGTTTCAGTGAGCCAGGCACGAAGCTCAGGGGTCTACATCAGTAAAACAAGGCTCAAGTAGTTTTCACAAGCTGCGGAGTGATGGGCAGGAGACAGGCGGGTAATTGGTTGGGTTGATGGGCGGTCAAGAGGACTGTTTACAAAAACAGGTCAAATAAAAGCATTTTAATGAGGGAAGAGGAGACGATGAGGAACGTGAAAGGAGCGAGCCGAGGGCCTCCAGCCATCGAGAATGATTGTGAGACCCATCACTGTGGGAGTCGTCCTACACCTGTCCCCAAACACCACTCCATAGTTATTTTATTACAATTCTGTATGTGTATACTGCATGTGAAGACCCACCACCACTGTCAGTATCAGTCTACAGGCCCATATACTAATTAATATAATACAGCCTTACACATATAGCCCCTGAAGCTGAGCTAGGAGGTGTCCCGTGACATTTCCCAAGAGTAAAGCCATGGTACTTCCCGGAAGCAGATCCATAAAGTGTCAATGACAATCCCAGGAAATGGATTCATGAGGTGTTGTATGCCATACTCTGGAAGCGGAGCCATTACACGCCCTATGACACTTCTAAAAGCCATGAGGTGCCCCGGCAACACTTCTCAGACGCTGAGCTATGAGGGGTCCCACAGGACTTCCCAGACGCTAAGCTATGAGGGGTCCCATGACATTTCCTGGAAGCGGAACCATTAGGTGCGCCATGACACTAACCAGAAGCAGAGCCATGAGGTGTCCCATGACTTCCTTTAAGTGGAGTTTGTTTCTTCGAACTGGGTCTGTCTTGTTACTGACTCTTGTACCGATGACCTACTCTGTGGGAAGGTGCTACTGTTGACAGGGGTGTAACTGTCATGGGTGCAGAGGGAGTAATCGCTGCCGGGTCCTGGACCTTGAGCGGGCCCAAGGGTCTCTCTACAATATAAGAAAACACCGCTATTATTTACAGATTTTGCTTTGGGGCCCAGTAGCTTCATATAACATCTCTGAGACATGGGTCCCTTAAACATTGACTCCACAGTGAGGGGTGGAGCTCATTTTCCCTGGCCCTTGCTGGCACTTTTAGAGTCTCTCTAGGTACCCTTTAAGTAGTGACTCCACATATCAAGCCCCTAACTATGATTTTCTTGGGGTTTCGGAAAAGTGCATCAAAATGTTTGGCTGCCAAATACAAAGCCGGGACTCATCACCCCCATCCTCCTCCTCCTAGCGTGTGTCGATGGCTCCAGATTATAAAGTGTTGTTATTTCTGTCGACGATTTTAATGAAGTGAGATAACAAATGGCACATTTCAGAATCGCTGGATTTTCTCCGCCATGTGTCATTCATTGGCAAAGAAAAATTTGCAAATAATTTTTTGGTGACGGAATATTAGACCCACGGTCGCTCCGAATGCATGGCTGCTTTTTTATGGGAACTATGGCACAGTTTATCCGATGCCAAGAGGACATTACCAACTTTACTTTATCACAGCATCTCCATTTATGGCTGAATTGCCCATAGCAACCAGTCAGACTCCAACACTATTCTCCAGTGCTGCAGTCGTCTCTTGCTTTCCATTGCCTGCACAAGTTTGTGAAGCATGGAGTCTCTTGTACAGCAGCCATGATGTCCTCCATCTACAACTCACCTATGGATCCTCAATAAATTAACTCTTCACTTCATTAACCACTAAGACCATGTTCACCAAATCTGCCGTTTATAAAGCTGTTCTTGGAAAAGGACATGTGACAAGATGATTTTTTTTTTCCAGTCCCACAAGATAAGTGGCTCTGCAGCTATCTACGGCATATCTTGTGTTTTTTATCCAGAAAAAGAATATAGTGTGTGGTAGGAAACGTCAGACTGGCACAGGAGGACGGCACTGACATATAGAAGGGAGGGGGGTGGTCTGATGTGACCCTGCCAGGTTCAGTGTGGGGGGATTAGCAGAGGAAACCAACCTTCTATTTCCAGAGTGAGAAGAGAAACACTAGAAACCCAAAAAAAGAGGTGAGAGCATTGCGCCCACCGCTGAAGAGAGAGAGGGCCCTGTTATCTGCCAGAAGCTGGGGCCTAGCCCTGGAATAAGCCACCGTCAGCACAGAGAGGGGGACGTGAGGGCACAAATTCTGTTAACCCTTCCAGCCAGAAGAGTTTAGAAAATGAAGAAAGATGATATTATCATCTGTCTGGGCTGGAACAAAATTGGCCAAACACCTATCAGTGTGCAGACGCCTAACACCAGGGGCGCCCCAAGAATAGAAGGAAGCGGCACACAATGTTCCAGGGTTTGTTCCAGTCCAGACAGTCCTCTGTGAGCTAAACAGCCTAACACATTTTGCCTGTACTGATACATTGAAACAACCTATATGAGAGATAAATTTGTGCTGCTGAAGTGTTGAGAGGAAAATCCCTTCTACTATAAGTAACCCTACCCAAACAGAGAGCCCACCCCTCAGATTCAGCCAGCACAAGACCCTTGCTCCATGTCATGAAGAGTCTGGGAGTGACTGACCTCTGTATGGTTCTGTGGGGCACTTACACTAGCATGTTTAGTTTCGACCACTGCCTCCATCCAGATAATGGCCACTTAGAGGTGTCTGCTCCGTTCCCCCCTCCTCCACTGGGAATAAACATTTCCTGGCCGCCACTTATCCCATAAATCTGCCCTGCCACCATTATAAACACTCCAAGGATTCCTGGCATCAGGCAAAATTGCTGCAGATGTGACAGAAATGAACAATACAACCGGTTGTCCAATTGGCAGCCATTTATTGGTAAAAATAATCTGCCAATTGTCATCAGACTTTATAAAAGAGGGGTGTGTATTTTTGACAATCTTTGTATATGTATACACTGTCACATGACTGATCATCCACCTGACAGCCCACTAGGGCTGTGAATATTTGTGTGCCCCCTTTCCTTGGAGTACCAGCAAATGATCCAGATGAATAAGGACTGACTATGTTTGGACGTGGCTAATCCTCTGCTCGGCTGGCTATGAGCACAGATTACATCTCGGTAATTAGAGATGCCGCCGTGTAATTAACATATCCAGGGTCCAGGTCTGTAAACATAAGAAGTCTTCCGGACTCTCTCTCCAGCTGTCCAGAAATAACTGAAGAGATTTTAGGAAATTCAAGACAACTGATAAGGAGAAAAATCCGTAACCTAAGACCGCACTCAGCGCCAGCCGGCCGCACACCATGTAGGTCTACTGCAACAGTTTCAGACATAATCTAGATGCAGCTCGCAAGTACTCTGCTCACTTCACAATACCAGAGCCAGCAGGGTGCTCCCATAACCTGACAGCACCCCAATACTGCGGCTTCTACACTGATTAGCCAAACCATTACCAAGACCACCTGCCTAATATTGTGCAGATTCCTTCATGTTGACCAGTCAAGGCTTGGACTCTGTAAGACCTCTGCAGGTGTCCTCCGGTATCCGGATGCAGATCCTTTAGGTCCTGTATGTTGCTCGCTGCGGCCTCCATGGCTTGGACTAGTTTCTTCAGCACATCCCACAGATGCTCCATTGGAATGAGATCTTGGGATTATCATGATGAACGATGGCACTAACATTAGGGGGCAATGCTGCCATGGTCTGTACAAGTTAGGTGGTACGTGTCACACTAACATGCACATGATGCTATGACCCAAGGTTTCCCAGCAGAAAAATGCCCTGAGTATCGCAATGTCTCCGTCAACACCTCCTTCCCATAGTGCGCACTACGCCAACTCTTGTCCTAGTACATGATGAACATAGGCCGCCTTTTACCATTGCTCCAGGGTCCACTTTTGGTGGAGGACAGATTAGCAAAGGCATTATGAGCAATCTGTGACTACATCCCCTATACAGGGCAGGCTGCAAGTCCTTTGCGTACTGATTCCCTTCCGCCATAGCCTACTTTTGCAGCTGTTTGCTTTACAGTAACTCTTCTACGGGATCGGACCAGATATCTAGCCTCCATTCCCCACACATCAGTGAGTCTTGGGTGTCCACTTCTCTGACCTATCTTTTGATAGATACTGGTCACTACATACCAGGAGCATCCCACAGGATCTGATGTTCTGGAGATGTCCTGGAGATGTTCTGACCCTGTTATCACCATCACAGTTTGGCCCTTGTCAGAGTTGCTCACATCTTTATACTTGCTCACTTTTCCTGCTTCCAACATATCAGCTTAAAGAACTGACTATTCACTTGCTGCCTACGGTATACCACCACTATGAGGCGCCAATGTCACCAGATAATCCATGATATTTACGTCACCTGCATCTCAGGACCTCCACATGGATTCAGGGGATACAGAGTGATCACTTCCTATAGCAATGAAGGATCGTGCCACCATAACTGCACACCAGCCTCGACGCAAGAAACAAATGACTCCCCATGGACTGGTGGGTATTTTTTGTTTTCTGTTTGTAATGTGGGTGTGTGGCTCCAGAGAGACCAGATAGGAAAAATCTTGCCTGGCTTTATGACATCATCTTGCATTTAGGGTTTAGTGACGAGCGGCATTTAGGGCTGGGCGCTGGGGTATAAAACACCCTGCTGTCACTGCTGACCCCGTGCCCCCTTCTTCCTGGTCTCACTGCATACATCTGGCAGCCTTCCTCTAATTGGCAGGAATTTACCTGTAAGACTGTTAAAATAAACTGTGCCGCCTGAGACCAGCCGGGGATAAGACCGCTGCCCTCCACCGGCTGTCCTGTCAGATGTCATCTCTGCAGTCACCTCAAGGAAGGGAGGGGGTTGCCAAAATAAGTATGGGTTAAAGTAAAGGTCTGTGGTGTCGATAGGAACATTAAGGGTCTTTTACCTAAGCTTCCATTTAATGCCCCATCCTTGAAACTAAATACTCCATAAACTCTTTTAGGGCATACAGAGGGGCAATAAGGAGTACCCACTTTGGATCCTTCCCTACAGAAAGGCCATACCATCACCCCCCTATCAAAGGGGCCTCTAACTCAAGGGCCCAGTTGACCCAGCACTCTCCAGATGACTGCCCCCCTCCCAGATTTCTTTGCCCTGCTTATAATTTCTACTTTGCCCTGTAGGGGGTTCTGGTGGACTCTCCCTTCAGTCTCCATTTTATAGATGTTATTTTTCTAAAACTGTCCTAAAATAACTTCAAAAACCTGCGGTGGTGGTGCTGGTGGCAGCGAGGTCAGGTATAGCTTGTGGTAACCAGAGATCTGCGCTATATTTGACAGTGTTTTCATTTCCACTCCAGACCTGTAGGGTTAGTGAGGCTGAGATCTGTCGTGTGAAGTACTGGCGGTTGCTCCTTAGTAATTTCAGACTGGCACTTGGGGAGCTGTCAGTGGTGCTTAAGAGCAGGGCATCGTACCCTAATGATGTCATATATTCTACCTTATTGATGCTTACAGAAAATGTTTTACAAAATTGTTTACCACTTTGAATAAGGTTATGTTCATGAGAAAACCCTTTATGATTCCAGGCCATTTGGGGCACCACCATATTGACACTATCCAGCACAGACCTCTATGACTACTTCTACCAGTGACAGTGACCCTTGTGTCCCCTCACACAATAATGGTACCCCAAGGTTTTGGCTTCCTACACCATTTCACACTCTTGCAATACAGTACAGCCCAATGCAAGGATGTCATTGTGCCAGTCTGAGGCGGATCAGGTCTGGAGCCTGAGCACTTCCCTCATATAAAGTTGGTAAGATAAATTATTTTTCAGGACCACTTTAACTGTGTGTGTGGGGCACATTTTTGTGGGGGCACTATCATTATTTAGGAGCACTTTTACTGTGCACCGGCACTACTGGGGCTCTTTACATGTGTGGTGCACTAAGGTGGCAATATCTCTGTTTAGGAGCTCTAATGTTATACTTGCCGACTATCCTGGATATTCGGGAGGCTCCTCAAAAAAAGGAGGAACTCCAGGCCTCCAGGGAGAGCTAGAAATCCTCCCGAGTACAACCAAAAACTTCCCTGAGCCCAGGAGGCCTTCCTTTTCTGAGAGAAATAAAATCTATATGGTGCGGCAGTCCTGTATAAGATATGGAGGGTGGTGCAGCAGTCCTGTATAAGATTTGGAGGGTGGTGCGGCAGTCCTGTATAAGATATGGAGGGTGGTGCGGCAGTCCTGTATAAGATATGGAGGGTGGTGCGGCAGTCCTGTATAAGATATGGTGGGTGGTGGAGCAGTCCTGTATAAAATATGGAGGGTGGTGGAGCAGTCCTGTATAAGATATGGAGGGTGGTGCAGCAGTCCTGATATGGAGGGTGGTGCAGCACCTGTATAAGATATGGAGGGTGGTGGAGCAGTCCTGTATAAGATATGGAGGGTGGTGGAGCAGTCCTGTATAAGATATGGAGGGTGGTGCAGCAGTCCTGTATAAGATATGGAGGGTGGTGGAGCAGTCCTCTATAAGATATGGTGGGTGGTGCAGCAGTCCTGTATAAGATATGGAGGGTGGTGGAGCAGTCCTGTATAAGATATGGAGGGTGGTGGAGCAGTCCTCTATAAGATATGGTGGGTGGTGCAGCAGTCCTGTATAAAATATGGAGGGTGGTGGAGCAGTCCTGTATAAGATATGGAGGGTGGTGGAGCAGTCCTCTATAAGATATGGTGGGTGGTGCAGCAGTCCTGTATAAGATATGATGGGTGGAGCGGCAGTCCTGTATAAGATATGGAGGGTGGTGGAGCAGTCCTGTATAAGATATGGAGGGTGGTGGAGCAGTCCTGTATAAGATATGGAGGGAGGTGCGGCAGTCCTGTATAAGATATGGAGGGAGGTGCGGCAGTCCTGTATAAGATATGGAGGGTGGTGCGGCAGTCCTGTATAAGATATGGAGGGTGGTGCGGCAGTCCTGTATAAGATATGGTGGGTGGTGCGGCAGTCCTGTATAAGATATGGAGTGTGGTGCGGCAGTCCTGTATAAGATATGGAGGGTGGTGCGACAGTCCTGTATAAGATATAGAGAGTGGTGCAGCAGTCCTGTATAAGATATGGAGGGTGGTGGAGCAGTCCTGTATAAGATATGGAGGGAGGTGCGGCAGTCCTGTATAAGATATGGAGGGAGGTGCGGCAGTCCTGTATAAGATATGGAGGGTGGTGTGGCAGTCCTGTATAAGATATAGAGAGTGGTGCGGCAGTCCTGTATAAGATATGTAGGGTGGTGCGGCAGTCCTGTATAAGATGTGGAGGGTGGTGCGGCAGTCCTGTATAAGATATGGAGGGTGGTGCGGCAGTCCTGTATAAGATATGGAGGGTGGTGGAGCAGTCCTGTATAAGATATGGTGGGTGGTGCGGCAGTCCTGTATAAGATATGGAGGATGGTGCAGCAGTCCTGTATAAGATATGGAGGGTGGTGGAGCAGTCCTGTATAAGATATGGAGGGTGGTGCGGCAGTCCTGTATAAGATATGGTGGGTGGTGCGGCAGTCCTGTATAAGATATGGTGGGTTGTGCGGCAGTCCTGTATAAGATATGGTGGGTGGTGCGGCAGTCCTGTATAAGATATGGAGGGTGGTGCGGCAGTCCTGTATAAGATATGGTGGGTGGTGCGGCAGTCCTGTATAAGATATGGTGGGTGGTGCGGCAGTCCTGTATAAGATATGGTGGGTGGTGCGGCAGTCCTGTATAAGATATGGAGGGTGGTGCGGCAGTCCTGTATAAGATATGGAGGGTGGTGCAGCAGTCCTGTATAAGATATGGAGGGTGGTGCATCAGTCCTGTATAAGATATGGAGGGTGGTGGAGCAGTCCTGTATAAGATATGGAGGGTGGTGCGGCAGTCCTGTATAAGATATGGAGGGTGGTGCGGCAGTCCTGTATAAGATATGGAGGGTGGAGCGGCAGTCCTGTATAAGATATGGAGGATGGTGCAGCAGTCCTGTATAAGATATGGAGGGTGGTGGAGCAGTCCTGTATAAGATATGGAGGGTGGTGCGGCAGTCCTGTATAAGATATGGTGGGTGGTGCGGCAGTCCTGTATAAGATATGGTGGGTGGTGCGGCAGTCCTGTATAAGATATGGTGGGTGGTGCGGCAGTCCTGTATAAGATATGGAGGGTGGTGCAGCAGTCCTGTATAAGATATGGAGGGTGGTGCGGCAGTCCTGTATAAGATATGGTGGGTGGTGCGGCAGTCCTGTATAAGATATGGTGGGTGGTGCGGCAGTCCTGTATAAGATATGGTGGGTGGTGCGGCAGTCCTGTATAAGATATGGAGGGTGGTGCGGCAGTCCTGTATAAGATATGGTGGGTGGTGCGGCAGTCCTGTATAAGATATGGTGGGTGGTGCGGCAGTCCTGTATAAGATATGGAGGGTGGTGCAGCAGTCCTGTATAAGATATGGAGGGTGGTGCGGCAGTCCTGTATAAGATATGGAGGGTGGTGCAGCAGTCCTGTATAAGATATGGAGGGTGGTGCAGCAGTCCTGATATGGAGGGTGGTGCAGCACCTGTATAAGATATGGAGGGTGGTGCAGCAGTCCTGTATAAGATATGGAGGGTGGTGCAGAAGTCCTGTATAAGATATAGAGAGTGGTGCAGCAGTCCTGTATAAGATATGGTGGGTGGTGCAGCAGTCCTGTATAAGGTATGGAGGGTGGTGCAGCACCTGTATAAGATATGGAGGGTGGTGCAGCAGTCCTGTATAAGATATGGAGGGTGGTGCAGAAGTCCTGTATAAGATATAGAGAGTGGTGCAGCAGTCCTGTATAAGATATGGAGGGTGGTGCAGCAGTCCTGTATAAGATATGGTGGGTGGTGCGGCAGTCCTGTATAAGATATGGTGGGTGGTGCAGCAGTCCTGTATAAGATATGGAGGGTGGTGCAGCAGTCCTGTATAAGATATGGAGGGTGGTGGAGCAGTCCTGTATAAGATATGGAGGGAGGTGCGGCAGTCCTGTATAAGATATGGTGGGTGGTGCAGCAGTCCTGTATAAGATATGGAGGGTGGTGCAGCAGTCCTGTATAAGATATGGATGGTGGTGCAACAGTTCTGTATAAGATATAGAGGGTGGTGCGGCAGTCCTGTATAAGATATGGAGGGTGGTGCGGCTGTCCTGTATAAGATATGGAAGGTGGTGAGTCCTGTATAAAATATAGAGGGGTGCATAACAGAGAGCATGATGTTTTGCTGGACCAGATAGCACAGTATGTAGCACTATTTTGACCAGACTTTTTGACCTGTAAATAGGTAATATGGTATATAAAAAGGCTATGTGACCCCAAAAAGTTTGACTCACTGCGTGTGGCACTAGTCCATATGTCCCTGAAAACAGCTTCCAATAGTTGACAAGTGTGTGCCTCAATGATGTCATATACTGTGCCTCACACCTCAGTGACATCATATAGCCTCACATCTCAGTGACATCATATAACCTCACATCTCAGTGACATCATATACTGTACCTCACACCTTAGTGACATCATATAGCCTCACACCTCAGTGACATCATATAGCCTCACATCTCAGTGACATCATATACTGTACCTCACACCTTAGTGACATCATATACTGTGCCTCAGATCTCACTAAGATTGTATACTGTGCCTTACATCTTAGGTTATGCAATATACAGGAAGGGCCACAGCAGGCTCTACCTGCTTAGGAAGCTGAGAGCCTTTGGAACCGGGGGCACTTCTTAGAACTTTCTTCAACTCGGTAGTGGCATCAGCCATCTTCTTTGGAGTGGCCTGCTGGGGGAGCAGTATATCAACCAGGGACAGAAATAAACTTGACAAGCTGATTAGAAGGGCCAGCTCTGTCCTGGGGAGCCCACTGGACCCAGTGCAGGTGGTGGGTGACAGAAGGATACTGTCCGTGGTGAGCTCCATGCAGAAGAAGAAGTCCCATCCCATGCATGAGACTGTGATCGCGCTGAGCAGTACTGTCAGTGACCGACTGCTCCACCCTAGGTGTGAGAAGGAGCGCTATCGGAAGTCTTTCCTCCCCACCGCAGTTAGGCTGTACAACCAACACCGACCTAAGCGGAGATCATTACACACAGAGAACTGAAATATCTTTCTGCCTGTTATATCCCCCCCCCCCCTCTGCTACGTCCTATCTGTCTGTCTGCTATTAATGTAATGCCTCTCACCTTGGAACATTCCTGTACATGTTGTATTTGTATTTGTATCTGCTTATCTTATCTTATCTTTGCTGCTGTAACACACTGAATTTCCCCATTGTGGGACTATTAAAGGACTATTATTATTATTATTATTATTATTATTATACTCTGCTTTATACCTTAGTACTATCATATATTGTACATTATATACCTCATTACTATCATATATTGTACCTAATATACCTTAGTACTATCATATATTGTACATTATATACCTCATTACTATCATATATTGTACCTTATATACCTCAGTACTATCATATATTGTACATTATATACCTCATTACTATCGTATATTGTACCTTATATACAGTGGGCACGGAAAGTATTCAGACCCCTTTACTTTTTTCACTCTTTGTTTCATTGCAGCCATTTGCTAAAAGCAAAAAAGTTCATTTTATTTCTCATTAATGTACACTCAGCTCCCCATCTTGACAGAAAAAAAACAGAAATGTAGATATTTTTGCAAATTTGTTAAAAAAAAGAAAAACTGAAATATCACATGGTCATAAGTATTCAGAGCCAGAGGCTCAGTACTATCATATATTGTACCTTATATACCTCAGTACTATCATATATTGTACCTTATATACCTTAGTACTATCATATATTGTACCTTATATACCTCAGTACTATCATATATTCTACCTTATATACCTCATTACTATCATATATTGTACCTTATATACCTCAGTACTATCATATATTCTACCTTATATACCTCATTACTATCATATATTGTACCTTATATACCTCAGTACTATCATATACTTTACCTTATATACCTCATTACTATCATATATTGTACCTTATATACCTCAGTACTATCGTATATTGTACCTTATATACCTCAGTACTATCATATATTGTACCTTATATACCTCAGTACTATCATATATTGTGCCTTATATACCTCAGTACTATCGTATATTGTGCCTTATATACCTCAGTACTATCGTATATTGTGCCTTATATACCTCAGTACTATCATATATTGTACCTTATATACCTCAGTACTATCATATATTGTGCCTTATATACCTCAGTACTATCATATATTGTACCTTATATACCTCAGTACTATCATATACTTTACCTTATATACCTCAGTACTATCATATATTGTGCCTTATATACCTCAGTACTATCATATATTGTACCTTATATACCTCAGTACTATCATATATTGCACCTTATATACCTCAGTACTATCGTATATTGTGCCTTATATACCTCAGTACTATCGTATATTGTGCCTTATATACCTCAGTACTATCGTATATTGTGCCTTATATACCTCAGTACTATCATATATTGTACCTTATATACCTCAGTACTATCATATATTGTGCCTTATATACCTCAGTACTATCATATATTGTACCTGATATACCTCAGTACTATCATATATTGTATCTTATATACCTCAGTACTATGATATATTGTATCTTATATACCTCAGTACTATCATATATTGTACCTTATATACCTCAGTACTATCATATATTGTGCCTTATATACCTCAGTAGTCAGTACTATCATATATTGTGCCTTATATACCTCAGTACTATCGTATATTGTACCTTATATACCTCAGTACTATCATATATTGTGCCTTATATACCTCAGTAGTCAGTACTATCATATATTGTACCTTATATACCTCAGTACTATCGTATATTGTACCTTATATACCTCAGTACTATCATATATTGTATCTTATATACCTTAGTACTATCATATATTGTATCTTATATACCTCAGTACTATCATATATTGTACCTTATATACCTCAGTACTATCATATATTGTGCCTTATATACCTCAGTAGTCATTACTATCATATATTGTGCCTTATATACCTCAGTAGTCAGTACTATCATATATTGTACCTTATATACCTCAGTACTATCATATATTGTGCCTTATATACCTCAGTACTATTGTATATTGTGCCTTATATACCTCAGTACTATCATATATTGTGCCTTATATACCTCAGTACTATCGTATATTGTACCTTATATACCTCAGTACTATCATATATTGTGCCTTATATACCTCAGTAGTCAGTACTATCATATATTGTGCCTTATATACCTCAGTAGTCAGTACTATCATATATTGTACCTTATATACCTCAGTACTATCGTATATTGTGCCTTATATACCTCAGTAGTCAGTACTATCGTATATTGTGCCTTATATACCTCAGTACTATCATATATTGTGCCTTATATACCTCAGTACTATCGTATATTGTGCCTTATATACCTCAGTACTATAGTATATTGTGCCTTATATACCTCAGTACTATCATATATTGTGCCTTATATTCCTCAGAACTATCATATATTGTACCTTATATACCTCAGTACTATCATATATTGTACCTTATATACCTCAGTACTATCATATATTGTGCCTTATATACCTCAGAACTATCATATATTGTACCTTATATACCTCAATACTATCATATATTGTACCTTATATACCTCAGTACTATCGTATATTGTGCCTTATATACCTCAGTACTATCATATATTGTACCTTATATACCTCAGTACTATCGTATATTGTGCCTTATATACCTCAGTACTATCATATATTGTGCCTTATATACCTCAGTACTATCGTATATTGTGCCTTATATACCTCAGAACTATCATATATTGTACCTTATATACCTCAATACTATCATATATTGTACCTTATATACCTCAGTAATATCGTATATTGTGCCTTATATACCTCAGTACTATCGTATATTGTGCCTTATATACCTCAGTAGTCAGTACTATCATATATTGTACCTTATATACCTCAGTACTATCGTATATTGTGCCTTATATACCTCAGTACTATCGTATATTGTGCCTTATATACCTCAGTAGTCAGTACTATCATATATTGTACCTTATATACCTCAATACTATCATATATTGTACCTTATATACCTCAGTACTATCATATATTGTACATTATATACCTCATTACTATCGTATATTGTACCTTATATACCTCAATACTATCATATATTGTACCTTATATACCTCATTACTATCATATATTGTACCTTATATACCTCAGTACTATCGTATAATGTGCCTTATATACCTCAGTAGTCAGTACTATCATATATTGTACCTTATCTACCTCAGTACTATCGTATATTGTGCCTTATATACCTCAGTACTATCGTATATTGTGCCTTATATACCTCAGAACTATCATATATTGTACCTTATATACCTCAATACTATCATATATTGTGCCTTATATACCTCAGTACTATCGTATATTGTGCCTTATATACCTCAGTACTATCATATATTGTGCCTTATATACCTCAGTAGTCAGTACTATCATATATTGTACCTTATATACCTCAGTACTATCGTATATTGTACCTTATATACCTCAGTACTATCATATATTGTATCTTATATACCTTAGTACTATCATATATTGTATCTTATATACCTCAGTACTATCATATATTGTACCTTATATACCTCAGTACTATCATATATTGTGCCTTATATACCTCAGTAGTCATTACTATCATATATTGTGCCTTATATACCTCAGTAGTCAGTACTATCATATATTGTACCTTATATACCTCAGTACTATCATATATTGTGCCTTATATACCTCAGTACTAAAAAAAAAAAATTGTGCCTTATATACCTCAGTACTATCGTATATTGTACCTTATATACCTCAGTACTATCATATATTGTGCCTTATATACCTCAGTAGTCAGTACTATCATATATTGTGCCTTATATACCTCAGTAGTCAGTACTATCATATATTGTACCTTATATACCTCAGTACTATCGTATATTGTGCCTTATATACCTCAGTAGTCAGTACTATCATATATTGTGCCTTATATACCTCAGTAGTCAGTACTATCGTATATTGTGCCTTATATACCTCAGTACTATCATATATTGTGCCTTATATACCTCAGTACTATCGTATATTGTGCCTTATATACCTCAGTACTATCGTATATTGTGCCTTATATACCTCAGTACTATCATATATTGTGCCTTATATACCTCAGAACTATCATATATTGTACCTTATATACCTCAGTACTATCATATATTGTACCTTATATACCTCAGTACTATCATATATTGTGCCTTATATACCTCAGAACTATCATATATTGTACCTTATATACCTCAATACTATCATATATTGTACCTTATATACCTCAGTACTATCGTATATTGTGCCTTATATACCTCAGTACTATCATATATTGTGCCTTATATACCTCAGTACTATCGTATATTGTGCCTTATATACCTCAGAACTATCATATATTGTACCTTATATACCTCAATACTATCATATATTGTACCTTATATACCTCAGTAATATCGTATATTGTGCCTTATATACCTCAGTACTATCGTATATTGTGCCTTATATACCTCAGTAGTCAGTACTATCATATATTGTACCTTATATACCTCAGTACTATCGTATATTGTGCCTTATATACCTCAGTACTATCGTATATTGTGCCTTATATACCTCAGTAGTCAGTACTATCATATATTGTACCTTATATACCTCAATACTATCATATATTGTGCCTTATATACCTCAGTACTATCGTATAATGTGCCTTATATACCTCAGTAGTCAGTACTATCATATATTGTACCTTATCTACCTCAGTACTATCGTATATTGTGCCTTATATACCTCAGTACTATCGTATATTGTGCCTTATATACCTCAGAACTATCATATATTGTACCTTATATACCTCAATACTATCATATATTGTGCCTTATATACCTCAGTACTATCGTATATTGTGCCTTATATAAATCAGAACTATCATATATTGTACCTTATATACCTCAATACTATCATATAGTGTACCTTATATACCTCAGTACTATCGTATAATGTGCCTTATATACCTCAGTAGTCAGTACTATCATATATTGTGCCTTATATACACCTCAGTACTATCATATATTGTACCTTATATACCTCAATACTATCATATATTGTACCTTATATACCTCAGTACTATCGTATATTGTGCCTTATATACCTCAGTACTATCATATATTGTGCCTTATATACCTCAGTACTATCGTATATTGTGCCTTATATACCTCAGTACTATCGTATATTGTACCTTATATACCTCAGTACTATCATATATTGTGCCTTATATACCTCAGTAGTCAGTACTATCATATATTGTACCTTATATACCTCAGTACTATCGTATATTGTACCTTATATACCTCAGTACTATCATATAGTGTATCTTATATACCTTAGTACTATCATATATTGTATCTTATATACCTCAGTACTATCATATATTGTACCTTATATACCTCAGTACTATCATATATTGTGCCTTATATACCTCAGTAGTCAGTACTATCATATATTGTGCCTTATATACCTCAGTAGTCAGTACTATCATATATTGTACCTTATATACCTCAGTACTATTGTATATTGTGCCTTATATACCTCAGTAGTCAGTACTATCATATATTGTGCCTTATATACCTCAGTAGTCAGTACTATCGTATATTGTGCCTTATATACCTCAGTACTATCATATATTGTGCCTTATATACCTCAGAACTATCATATATTGTACCTTATATACCTCAGTACTATCATATATTGTACCTTATATACCTCAGTACTATCATATATTGTGCCTTATATACCTCAGAACTATCATATATTGTACCTTATATACCTCAATACTATCATATATTGTACCTTATATACCTCAGTACTATCATATATTGTGCCTTATATACCTCAGTACTATCGTATATTGTGCCTTATATACCTCAGTAGTCAGTACTATCGTATATTGTGCCTTATATACCTCAGTACTATCATATATTGTATCTTATATACCTCAGTACTATCATATATTGTACCTTATATACCTCAATACTATCATATATTGTACCTTATATACCTCAGTACTATCATATATTGTACCTTTTATATACCTCAGTACTATCATATATTGTATCTTATATACCTCAGTACTATCATATATTGTACCTTATATACCTCAGTACTATCGTATATTGTGCCTTATATACCTCAGAACTATCATATATTGTACCTTATATACCTCAATACTATCATATATTGTACCTTATATACCTCAGTAATATCGTATATTGTGCCTTATATACCTCAGTACTATCGTATATTGTGCCTTATATACCTCAGTAGTCAGTACTATCATATATTGTACCTTATATACCTCAGTACTATCGTATATTGTGCCTTATATACCTCAGTACTATCGTATATTGTGCCTTATATACCTCAGTAGTCAGTACTATCATATATTGTACCTTATATACCTCAGTACTATCATATATTGTACCTTATATACCTCAGTACTATCGTATATTGTGCCTTATATACCTCAGTACTATCGTATATTGTGCCTTATATACCTCAGAACTATCATATATTGTACCTTATATACCTCAATACTATCATATATTGTGCCTTATATACCTCAGTACTATCGTATATTGTGCCTTATATACCTCAGAACTATCATATATTGTACCTTATATACCTCAATACTATCATATATTGTACCTTATATACCTCAGTACTATCGTATAATGTGCCTTATATACCTCAGTAGTCAGTACTATCATATATTGTGCCTTATATACACCTCAGTACTATCGTATATTGTGCCTTATATACCTCAGTACTATCGTATATTGTGCCTCCTACCTCAGTGATGCGATACACGCTGCTCTACACCTCAGTTACGTCATCGTTTGTACCTCAGCCCTCTCAGCTTGTACCTCAGTGACGTCACATTTCTCCTCACACCTCAGTGAACATTTCTGTCACATTTCCCTCAGTGGCCGCTGCAGGGGCGGGAAAAGGAGGGGTTGGCGCAGTTTCAGCCTGGTGAGGGCGTGCCCCCGGCTAGTGGGAGGATTTATGTCGAGGGCGTGGTTTTGAAGTTACGGCTCGTAGTGGAACAAGTTCTCATCTGTGGAGTGAGGGGCCACACAGATCAGACACCGGACCGGCTACAGTCAGGGGCCACACAGATCAGACAACGGACCGGCTACAGTCAGGGGCCACACAGATCAGACACCGGACTGTCTACAACCAGGGGCCCCGCAGATCAGAGCCGGACCATCTACAGTCAGGGGCCACACAGATCAGACACCGGACCATCTACAGCCAGGGGCCACATAGATCAGAGCCTGGACTGTCTACAGCCATTTGCCACAAAAATCAGAGCCGGACCATCTATAGTCAGGGGCCACACAGATCAGAACCTGGGCCAACTACAGCCAGGGGCCACACAGATCAGAACCTGGGCCAACTACAGCCAGGGGCCACACAGATCAGAGCCAGACCAGCTACAGCCAGGGGCCACACAGATCAGAGCCGGACCAGCTACAGCCAGGGGCCACACAGATCAGAACCTGGGCCAACTACAGCCAGGGGCCACACAGATCAGAGCCAGACCAGCTACAGCCAGGGGCCACATAGGTCAGAGCCGGACCAGCTACAGCCAGGGGCCACACAGATCAGAGCCGGACCAGCTACAGCCAGGGGCCACATAGGTCAGAGCCCGGACTGTCTACAGCCAGGGGCCACACAGATCAGAGGCAGACCATCTACAGCCAGGGGCCACACAGATCAGAGCCGGACCAGCTACAGCCAGGGGCCACATAGGTCAGAGCCCGGACTGTCTACAGCCAGGGGCCACACAGATCAGAGGCAGACCATCTACAGCCAGGGGCCACACAGATCAGAGCCGGACCAGCTACAGCCAGGGGCCACATAGGTCAGAGCCCGGACTGTCTACAGCCAGGGGCCACACAGATCAGAGCTGGACCATCTACTGCTAGGGGCCACATAGATCAAAGCCTGAACTGTCTACAGCCAGGGGCCACACAGATCAGAGCCGGACCATCTACAGCCAGGGGCCACACAGATCAGAGCCGGACCATCTACAGCCAGGGGCCACACAGACCAGAGCCTGGACTGTCTACAGCCAGGGGCCACATAGATCAGAGCACGGACTGTCTACAGTGCACAGTAAGGGGCCACACCTGAGGAGCCATACAGCTCGGTTCCCGGACTATCAGCCGACAGGG
The DNA here is from genome assembly GCA_947044405.1 of Leptodactylus fallax. Taxonomy (NCBI): domain Eukaryota; kingdom Metazoa; phylum Chordata; class Amphibia; order Anura; family Leptodactylidae; genus Leptodactylus; species Leptodactylus fallax. The sequence continues at coordinate 31,281 of CAMRHE010000714.1, read as the reverse complement.
GCCACACCTGAGGAGCCATATAGCTTGGTTCCCGGACTATCAGGGGCCACACCTGAGGAGCCATACAGCTCAGTTCCCAAACTATCAACCGCCAGGGGCCACACCAGTGCGGGGAACAGTGGGAGGATTTCACCTGTTTCTATTGTAATCTATCTGGGATCAAACTATGACACCCGCTGCCCGATGACCCGCGGGTGATACCAGAGTGATAACAGCCATCCGTGGATTTACTTGTTTTGAATTTGGCACCCACTGGGGTGGGGGCATTTTATTACTCCAGGATTATCACCCGAGCAGGTGACCCGCTGGACATGCAGGTAGGTGACCCCACTGCCCCCTGCCTGTTATTCTGGGCTGAGACCTGGAGGTGCTGACCACCTACCTCTACAGCATAAGGACAGTGCACCTGGTGACATCATGTGACCCCCCCCTTTCCTAAATATTACACTTGGCACATGAGACTGCTGCCCCCTAGTATTAGGATATGTACCTACTGATATGATGTCTGTACCCCCTGGTATTAGGATATGTACCCCCTGATATGATGTCTGTACCCCCTGGGATTAGGGTCTGTACCCCCTGGTATTAGGATATGTGCCTACTGATATGATGTCTGTACCCCCTGGTATTAGGATATGTACCTACTGATATGATGTCGGTACCCCCTGGTATTAGGATATGTACCCCCTGATATGAGGTCTGTTCCTCCTGGTATTAGGGTCTGTACCCACTGATATGATGTCTGTACCCCCTGGGATTAGGGTCTGTACCCTCTGGTATTAGGGTCTGTACCCCCTGGGATTAGGGTCTGTACCCTCTGGTATTAGGGTCTGTTCCCCCTGGGATTAGGGTCTGTACCCTCTGGTATTAGGGTCTGTACCCCCTGGTATTAGGATATGTGCCTACTGATATGATGTCTGTTCCCCCTGGGATTAGGGTCTGTACCCCCTGGGATTAGGGTCTGTACCCTCTGGGATTAGGGTCTGTACCCTCTGGTATTAGGGTCTGTACCCCCTGGGATTAGGGTCTGTACCCTCTGGGATTAGGGTCTGTACCCCATGGGATTAGGGTCTGTACCCCCTGGGATTAGGGTCTGTACCCTCTGGTATTAGGGTCTGTACCCTCTGGGATTAGGGTCTGTACCCTCTGGTATTAGGGTCTGTACCCCCTGGGATTAGGGTCTGTTCCCCCTGGGATTAGGGTCTGTACCCCCTGGGATTAGGGTCTGTACCCCCTGGGATTAGGGTCTGTTCCCCCTGGGATTAGGGTCTGTACCCCCTGGGATTAGGGTCTGTGCTTTCTGTACTCTGTATCTGCTAATCGAGTAGTCTGTATTCTGCAGTTCTGAGCCCTGTGTCCCTCATGTACCCCTCTCTGGTGTGAGCTGGCAGCAGAATGTGGGGTGTAGTCACAGCTGGCAGGGTCCTTCATATCTATGCCTTTGATTTTGGACCCAGGATGCAATGTATCGCTAGACTGCGGGGCTCAGTGCCCACATCCAGGGGGCATCTTGGACTAATGTCGCGCTGTAGTGGTCACTGACAGGTCACTAAACTTCTATTCAACTACTCTTTATTTGTTTCCGGGAAAGTTGGGAGGCAGCAGATCTATAGCTCATCCAACTTTTCCGGCTCCTGAATGGCAAATCTACCTAGTTATGCAAAGATACACCCCCTGCAGCCCATATCACTACATCCACTGTAATGTCAACCAAGAAACTGATATAACTGATACCCACAGACAATTTGTAACGGTTTAACAGGACGAGATGAAGCGAGGGGTTTTGGATTCTAGCTGCTCCCGGTGACTGATTTCGGCGCCGGTGGCGAGTGACGCGAGCCGCCTTCTGGAGAAAGCACTTGCTGTGATTTATAATGACGTTAACCGTTTAATCCTGGAGCAGCCGCCGCTTCCTAGGAGTCCAGGAAGTGGAGGGGAGAGGAAAATCGCTTCCCTTACTATGATGGAAAATACAGGTAGATCCGGTGAAAATTCACTTTTATAGAATTCCTCTTTTCTGCCAAAAATAGGGGAAAAAAAACTGTTACCTTTCTGTTAGGTCTACGCAGCAGATCAGAAAGTGCCAGCAATTAAAGGGTCGTTCCAGCCCTATTCTGAGTTTTCGTCATTGGCGTAATCTCTGCTTGCTGTCAGTGAATGGGGACACTTGTGTACTTCTCACAGATGAGAGTTTGTAACAGTTGTATCCAGTGGAGACAATTCACGGTCAAGTAATCAGACGGATACATGTAACAGACCCTCGGGACAAGAGAGAGATTTGTGCTACTGATGCATTTAGCTCAGAGAGGATTGTCCAGACTGGCTGCAATTGTAACAAACCCTCAGTTGAGAAGATAAATTGTATTCACTGACAGCTAGAAGAGATCTAAGCGCGGAACTGTCTATTAGACGTAGCAGAACGTTGCATTCTGCAGTCGCAAAGCGTAAAGTAAATTGGACTGGCCCTTTAAGAGATATTACCGTCTATGTTTATAGGGTTGCGGGTTGCATTACCAGCCACCCGCTGTACTGCCTTAGGGTGCATTCACACAATGCAGCTAGATTTGCTGCAGAAAAAAACTGCATGCAATTTTAATGTGGTTTTTGGTGCAGTTTCTTAATTTTACAGGTGAATCAAAAACTGCATCAAAACAGCAACTGCGCCATGTGAATGCTGCCTTACAGTCAAATTTGGGTATATAAAGCAAGTGTCATCTGCAACTAATTAGATGGCAATATCTATAAATTGCTCTGCATGTCTACAGGTCAATATGGATTGTGTCCCATATGGGAAACTGCTGCTGTAAAGGAAACAGTCAGCAAGCTTGTCTTCACACAGCTCTCAAACAACTTGTCTGAGTTCATGTAATACTTGGGGGTAAGTCGTTTTTCTTAAGGTTGGTTTCACGTGGCCGGTTCCGGGCTGGATTGAATCGTCTGTGGATACTAGCTCAAACACGGGCCAGTAAATCCAACCGAAACGTGGAGTGGCCTAGACACAGCCGTGGGAAGAGACCCTGAATCCGATGATAATAGGGGACCTGTCTGAGAAGACACTGAACAAGCAGGGCATGCTGGGAGATTTTAGCTCTGAAGCTACACAATTGTAAATGCAGTCACTTTTTTTAGATTCTTTGTATCATTTTATATATATAATAAAATACAATATAAAACGTAGTTAATGATCCCAATTAATAAAATCTGATAATCCATCTGAAGCCATAATATGGGGCTGAAAAAGACAGATCTGAGCACCGATACGTTACATTGATTCCGACCCTCCGATAATCCCTATGTCAGGGCTTATTGTACTGCATTAGATTCAGTCAGTAATTTACGTGAAGCGTCGCTTTAAATAGCGTTGTGGTTTACTTGTGTGGCCCGGCAGAGCTGAGCGGGTGTCTGTGTACGTGCGGCGCCCCATCACACAAATCGCTGATTGTGGGAATCTGTAAGACGTTACGTATTAATGCCGTATCTGCGCCTGGTCCCCAGTGTACGCAATAACGTAATAACAGGGCAGTAGGGCCACGTCTTCCTGACTTCTGTTACATAACCTATATGGGTACCACCCAGCTTTTCCAGACCCCTGAAAGATAAACTAAATATGTCTCATTACATTACTACACTAATTGCTACTAGGCAGGTTGTGGAAAAGTTGGGTGAAACCCCCATAGGACATGTAAGACCCCATGCACATGAGCGTATTTTTGGTCCATGTGCTATCTCTTCATTTCTACCACCATTTTTTATTTTTTTTACAGATTCGTACTGTAGCCATAGGACCCAACCGCAAAATACGGGGCAGCTCCTATCCCTGTCCAGTTTTGCAGCTCTGTCTTTGCTAGTCTATTAAAAACGCCTGAAAAACACGTAGCGCACATCATTGTCATACATGTGCCGTCTGTTCTGTTTGCCATGGACCCCCCGCGTGACTACGGGCGACCATGTTTGTTGTAACCCATTTTCCTCATACTGTGCTCCCAGCACTGGCTGCTCAGGAGTCTGGAAAAGCTGGGTGACAACCAGATGCACAACTTGAAGCACTTGGGCCCCAATGTAAAATCTGTTCTAGAGCCCCCAACTAACGTGCTGTTTAGATTAATGGTATATTTTATGTGACAGAGGGACCTTTGGGGCCCAATCAGCTTCAAGGGCCCAGTAGTGACAGCTACCAGTGCTCCCCCCTATATCCACGGCCCTGGTGACAAACCCTGTGGCAGCCATAATGGCGACTTTCTAATACACAGAAGAAACGTGAAGAAACGAACATGTGATGATAGACGGATCAATAATCGATAATTATCATTAACGGCCTAGCTGCGGGGCCGCTGGTATGATGGAAAACTGGGGTTGCCCATAGCAACCAGGATAAAGTGAAAGTGAAACCATTATCCACCAATCATATCCCAGAAAGCTGTAACTTGACTGGTTGCTAATAGCAACAACTTCACTTCCTGTCTGGGCTGCTGCCCAGAGAACCAATCAGACAAATAGTGTACGTCATATCTGCCTACAAGGTGCGCGCTCCAGAATTGTGACAGGTTTGGCCTCCATTTTCTATTCAGTAGAGAATTGTCGTAACAAAAAGCCAATATATCAGCAAAAGTATATATCATGGAATTGCAGAAGTAAATGTCGATTCGCAGTCTTGGCATAGAAATGCGATTACAATACAATGATTTGGATAGACAATCACATCTGTATTATTGATCTAAGAAATGATACAGACAGCAGCCGGCCACTGTGGCTTCAGAGGGGCAGTAGCCGCTGACTAGTATCTGTATACTGTACAATACCTCACATACGACACTGTATACTAAACACATGGCAGAGATTATACCCTCCCATGGACCCTATATCTCTCTATCTGATCAGCGCCTTACCTTGTGTGTGTTTTTGTGGATTAGTGTTATACAGCTGTGATTGTCCAGATATAGGACAGACCTGCTTAATGATTAAAGGAGAAGATAAAAGGTGGAGGACAGAGACAGCCAGGAATGTGGCGAAATGTCCAGAATCCTGACACTACTATACACAAGAGAGTGTACGTGCACTGATTGTAAACAGTAAGCACTATGTATAATATGTATAATACTACCCTATGTAAGAAATGTCATACTGCCTCCTATGTACAAAAATATAACTACTATAATACTACTCCTATGTACAAGAATATAACTACTATAATACTACCTCCTATGTACAAGAATATAACTACTATAATACTACCTCCTATGTACAAGAATATAACTACTATAATACTGCTCCTATGTACAAGAATATAACTATTATAATACTGCCCCTATGTACAAGAATATAACTACTATAATACTACCTCCTATGTACAAGAATATAACTACTATAATACTGCTCCTATGTACAAGAATATAACTACTATAATACTACTCCTATGTACAAGAATATAACTACTATAATACTGCCCCCTATGTACAAGTATATAACTACTATAATACTGCTCCTATGTACAAGAATATAACTACTATAATACTACTCCTATGTACAAGAATATAACTACTATAATACTACTCCTATGTACAAGAATATAACTACTATAATACTGCTCCTATGTACAAGAATATAACTACTATAATACTACCTCCTATGTACAAGAATATAACTACTATAATACTGCTCCTATGTACAAGAATATAACTACTATAATACTACCTCCTATGTACAAGAATATAACTACTATAATACTACTCCTATGTACAAGAATATAACTACTATAAAACTGCTCCTATGTACAAGAATATAACTACTATAATACTGCCCCCTATGTACAAGACTATAACTACTATAATACTACCCCTATGTACAAGAATATAACTACTATAATACTGTTCCTATGTACAAGAATATAACTACTATAATACTGCCCCCTCTGTACAAGAATATAACTACTATAATACTGCTCCTATGTACAAGAATACAACTACTATAATACTACTCCTATGTACAAGAATATAACTACTATAATACTGCTCCTATGTACAAGAATATAACTACTATAATACTGCTCCTATGTACAAGAATATAACTACTATAATACTGCCCCCTATGTACAAGAATATAACTACTATAATACTGCTCCTATGTACAAGAATATAACTACTATAATACTACTCCTATGTACAAGAATATAACTACTATAATACTGCTCCTATGTACAAGAATATAACTACTAGAATACTACTCCTATGTACAAGAATATAACTACTATAAAACTGCTCCTATGTACAAGAATATAACTACTATAATACTGCCCCCTATGTACAAGACTATAACTACTATAATACTACCCCTATGTACAAGAATATAACTACTATAATACTGTTCCTATGTACAAGAATATAACTACTATAATACTACCCCCTCTGTACAAGAATATAACTACTATAATACTGCTCCTATGTACAAGAATACAACTACTATAATACTACTCCTATGTACAAGAATATAACTACTATAATACTACCTCCTATGTACAAGAATACAACTACTATAATACTGCTCCTATGTACAAGAATATAACTACTATAATACTGCTCCTATGTACAAGAATATAACTACTATAATACTACTCCTATGTACAAGAATATAACTACTATAATACTACTCCTATGTACAAGAATATAACTACTATAATACTGCCCCCTATGTACAAGAATATAACTACTATAATACTACTCCTATGTACAAGAATATAACTACTATAATACTACTCCTATGTACAAGAATATAACTACTATAATACTGCTCCTATGTACAAGAATATAACTACTATAATACTGCCCCCTATGTACAAGAATATAACTACTATAATACTACTCCTATGTACAAGAATATAACTACTATAATACTGCCCCTATGTAGAAGAATATAACTACTATAATACTACCTCCTATGTATAAGAATATAACTACTATAATACTGCTCCTATGTACAAGAATATAACTACTATAATACTGCTCCTATGTACAAGAATATAACTACTATAATACTACCCCCTATGTACAAGAATACAGTGCCTTGCGAAAGTATTTGGCCCCCTTGAACTTTTCAACATTTTGCCACATTTCAGGCTTCAAACATAAGGATATAAAATTTTTAATTTTTTGGTGAAGAATCAACAACAAGTGGGACACAATTGTGAAGTGGAACGAAATTTATTGGTTATTTTAAACTTTTGTAAAAAATAAAAAACTGAAAAGTGGGGCGTGCAATATTATTCGGCCCCTTTACTTTCAGTGCATTAAACTCAGTCCAGAAGTTCAGTGAGGATCTCTGAAGGATCCAATGTTGTCCTAAATGACTGATGATGATAAATATAATCCACCTGTGTGTAATCAAGTCTCCGTATAAATGCACCTGCTCTGTGATAGTCTCAGGGTTCTGTTTAAAGTGCAGAGAGCATCATGAAGACCAAGGAACACACCAGGCAGGTCTGTGATACTGTTGTGGAGAAGTTTAAAGCCGGATTTGGATACAAAAAGATTTCCCAAACTTTAAACATCCCAAGGAGCACTGTGCAAACGATCATAATGAAATGGAAGGAGTATCAGACCACTGCAAATCTACCAAGACCCGGCCGTCCCTCTAAACTTTCATCTCAAACAAGGAGAAGACTGATCAGAGATGCAGCCAAGAGGCCCATGATCACTCTGGATGAACTGCAGAGATCTACAGCTGAGGTGGGAGAGTCTGTCCATAGGACAACAATCAGTCGTACACTGCACAAATCTGGCCTTTATGGAAGAGTGGCAAGAAGAAAGCCATTTTTCAAAGATATCCATAAAAAGTCTTGTTTAAAGTGAGACACACCAAACGTGGAAGAAGGTGCTTTGGTCAGATGAAATCAAAATCGAACTTTTTGGCCACAATGCAAAACGATATGTTTGGCTTAAAAGCAACACAGCTCATCCCCCTGAACACACCATCCCCACTGTCACACATGGTGGGGGCAGCATCATGGTTTGGGCCTGCTTTTCTTCAGCAGGGACAGGGAAGATGGTTAAAATTGATGGGAAGATGGATGGAGCCAAATACAGGACCATTCTGGAAGAAAACCTGTTGGAGTCTGCAAAAGACCTGAGACTGGGACGGAGATTTATCTTCCAACAAGACAATGATCCCAAACATAAAGCCAAATCTACAATGGAATGGTTCACAAATAAACGTATCCAGGTGTTAGAATGGCCAAGTCAAAGTCCAGACCTGAATCCAATCGAGAATCTGTGGAAAGAGCTGAAAACTGCTGTTCACAAACGATCTCCATCCAACCTCACTGAGCTCCAGCTGTTTTCCAAGGAAGAATGGGCAAGAATTTCAGTCTCTCCATGTGCAAAACTGATAGAGACCTACCCCAAGCGACTTGTAGCTGTAATCGCAGCAAAAGGGGGCGCTACAAAGTATTAACTTAAGGGGCCGAATAATTTGGCACGCCCCACTTTTCAGTTTTTTATTTTTTACAAAAGTTTAAAATATCCAATAAATTTCGTTCCACTTCACGATTGTGTCCCACTTGTTGTTGATTCTTCACCAAAAAATTAAAATTTTATATCCTTATGTTTGAAGCCTGAAATGTGGCAAAAGGTTGAAAAGTTCAAGGGGGCCGAATACTTTCGCAAGGCACTGTATAACTACTACAATACTGCCCTCTATGTACAAGAATATAACTACTATAATACTACCCCCTATATACAAGAATATAACTACTATAATACTACCTCCTATGTACAAGAATATAACTACTATAATACTGCTCCTATGTACAAGAATATAACTAATATAATACTGCTCCTATGTACAAGAATATAACTACTATAATACTACTCCTATGTACAAGAATATAACTACTATAATACTGCTCCTATGTACAAGAATATAACTACTATAATACTGCCCCCTATGTACAAGAATATAACTACTATAATACTACTCCTATGTACAAGAATATAACTACTATAATACTGCTCCTATGTACAAGAATATAACTACTATAATACTGCCCCCTATGTACAAGAATATAACTACTATAATACTACTCCTATGTACAAGAATATAACTACTATAATACTGCTCCTATGTACAAGAATATAACTACTATAATACTACTCCTATGTACAAGAATATAACTACTATAATACTACTCCTATGTACAAGAATATAACTACTATAATACTACTCCTATGTACAAGAATATAACTACTATAATACTACCCCTATGTACAAGAATATAACTACTATAATACTACCTCCTATGTACAAGAATATAACTACTATAATACTACCTCCTATGTACAAGAATATAACTACTATAATACTACCTCCTATGTACAAGAATATAAGTACTATAATACTGCCTCCTATGTACAAGAATATAACTACTATAATACTGCTCCTATGTACAAGAATATAACTACTATAATACTGCCCCCTATGTACAAGAATATAACTACTATAATACTGCCCCTATGTACAAGGATATAACTACTATAATACTGCCCCTATGTACAAGAATATAACTACTATAATACTACCTCCTATGTACAAGAATATAACTACTATAATACTACTCCTATGTACAAGAATATAACTACTATAATACTGCTCCTATGTACAAGAATATAACTACTATAATACTGCCCCTATGTACAAGAATATAACTACTATAATACTACCTCCTATGTACAAGAATATAACTACTATAATACTGCCTCCTATGTACAAGAATATAAGTACTATAATACTACCTCCTATGTAAAAGAATATAACTACTATAATACTGCTCCTATGTACAAGAATATAACTACTATAATACTACTCCTATGTACAAGAATATAACTACTATAATACTGCTCCTATGTACAAGAATATAACTACTATAATACTGCCTCCTATGTACAAGGATATAACTACTATAATACTGCTCCTATGTACAAGAATATAACTACTATAATACTGCCCCCTATGTACAAGAATATAACTACTATAATACTGCTCCTATGTACAAGAATATAACTACTATAATACTGCTCCTATGTACAAGAATATAACTACTATAATACTGCTCCTATGTACAAGAATATAACTACTATAATACTGCTCCTATGTACAAGAATATAACTACTATAATACTACCTCCTCTGTACAAGAATATAACTACTATAATACTGCTCCTATGTACAAGAATATAACTACTATAATACTACCTCCTATGTACAAGAATATAACTACTATAATACTGCCCCCTATGTACAAGAATATAACTACTATAATACTGCTCCTATGTACAAGAATATAACTACTATAATACTGCTCCTATGTACAAGAATATAACTACTATAATACTACCTCCTCTGTACAAGAATATAACTACTATAATACTGCTCCTATGTACAACAATATAACTACTATAATACTGCCTCCTATGTACAAGAATATAACTACTATAATACTACCCCCTATGTAAAAGAATATAACTACTATAATACTGCTCCTATGTACAAGAATATAACTACTATAATACTGCCCCCTATGTACAAGAATATAACTACTATAATACTGCCCCTATGTACAAGGATATAACTACTATAATACTACTCCTATGTACAAGAATATAACTACTATAATACTGCTCCTATGTACAAGAATATAACTACTATAATACTACTCCTATGTAAAAGAATATAACTACTATAATACTGCTCCTATGTACAAGAATATAACTACTATAATACTGCCCCCTATGTACAAGAATATAACTACTATAATACTACCTCCTATGTACAAGAATATAACTACTATAATACTACCTCCTATGTACAAGAATATAAGTACTATAATACTACCTCCTATGTACAAGAATATAACTACTATAATACTGCTCCTATGTACAAGAATATAACTACTATAATACTACTCCTATGTACAAGAATATAACTACTATAATACTGCCCCTATGTACAAGAATATAACTACTATAATACTGCCTCCTATGTACAAGGATATAACTACTATAATACTGCTCCTATGTACAAGAATATAACTACTATAATACTGCTCCTATGTACAAGAATATAACTACTATAATACTGCTCCTATGTACAAGAATATAACTACTATAATACTGCTCCTACGTACAAGAATATAACTACTATAATACTGCTCCTATGTACAAGAATATAACTACTATAATACTGCTCCTATGTACAAGAATATAACTACTATAATACTGCCTCCTCTGTACAAGAATATAACTACTATAATACTGCTCCTATGTACAAGAATATAACTACTATAATACTACCTCCTATGTACAAGAATATAACTACTATAATACTGCCCTCCTATGTACAAGAATATAACTACTATAATACTGCTCCTATGTACAAGAATATAACTACTATAATACTGCTCCTATGTACAAGAATATAACTACTATAATACTACTCCTATGTACAAGAATATAACTACTATAATACTGCTCCTATGTACAACAATATAACTATTATAATACTGCTCCTATGTACAAGAATATAACTACTATAATACTACCTCCTATGTACAAGAATATAACTACTATAATACTACCTCCTATGTACAAGAATATAACTACTATAATACTGCTCCTATGTACAAGAATATAACTACTATAATACTGCCCCCTATGTACAAGAATATAACTACTATAATACTGCCCCTATGTACAAGAATATAACTACTATAATACTGCTCCTATGTACAAGAATATAACTACTATAATACTGCTCCTATGTACAAGAATATAACTACTATAATACTGCCCCTATGTACAAGAATATAACTACTATAATACTGCTCCTATGTACAAGAATATAACTACTATAATACTACCTCCTATGTACAAGAATATAAGTACTATAATACTACCCCCTATGTACAAGAATATAACTACTATAATACTGCTCCTATGTACAAGAATATAACTACTATAATACTGCCCCCTATGTACAAGAATATAACTACTATAATACTGCCCCTATGTACAAGAATATAACTACTATAATACTGCTCCTATGTACAAGAATATAACTACTATAATACTACTCCTATGTACAAGAATATAACTACTATAATACTGCCCCTATGTACAAGAATATAACTACTATAATACTGCTCCTATGTACAAGAATATAACTACTATAATACTGCTCCTATGTACAAGAATATAACTACTATAATACTGCTCCTATGTACAAGAATATAACTACTATAATACTGCTCCTATGTACAAGAATATAACTACTATAATACTGCCCCCTATGTACAAGAATATAACTACTATAATACTACTCCTATGTACAAGAATATAACTACTATAATACTGCTCCTATGTACAAGAATATAACTACTATAATACTACCCCTATGTACAAGAATATAACTACTATAATACTGCTCCTATGTACAAGAATATAACTACTATAATACTGCTCCTATGTACAAGAATATAACTACTATAATACTGCTCCTATGTACAAGAATATAACTACTATAATACTGCCTCCTATGTACAAGAATATAACTACTATAATACTGCTCCTATGTACAAGAATATAACTACTATAATACTGCTCCTATGTACAAGAATATAACTACTATAATACTGCCCCCTATGTACAAGAATATAACTACTATAATACTGCCCCTATGTACAAGAATATAACTACTATAATACTGCCCCTATGTACAAGAATATAACTACTATAATACTGCTCCTATGTACAAGAATATAACTACTATAATACTGCTCCTATGTACAAGAATATAACTACTATAATACTGCTCCTATGTACAAGAATATAACTACTATAATACTACCTCCTATGTACAAGAATATAACTACTATAATACTGCTCCTATGTACAAGAATATAACTACTATAATACTGCCTCCTATGTACAAGAATATAACTACTATAATACTGCCTCCTATGTACAAGAATATAACTACTATAATACTGCCCCTATGTACAAGAATATAACTACTATAATACTGCTCCTATGTACAAGAATATAACTACTATAATACTGCTCCTATGTACAAGAATATAACTACTATAATACTGCCCCTATGTACAAGAATATAACTACTATAATACTGCTCCTATGTACAAGAATATAACTACTATAATACTGCTCCTATGTACAAGAATATAACTACTATAATACTGCTCCTATGTACAAGAATATAACTACTATAATACTGCCCCCTATGTACAAGAATATAACTACTATAATACTACTCCTATGTACAAGAATATAACTACTATAATACTGCTCCTATGTACAAGAATATAACTACCATAATACTACTCCTATGTACAAGAATATAACTACTATAATACTACTCCTATGTACAAGAATATAACTACTATAATACTACCCCTATGTACAAGAATATAACTACTATAATACTACCTCCTATGTACAAGAATATAAGTACTATAATACTACCTCCTATGTACAAGAATATAACTACTATAATACTACCTCCTATGTACAAGAATATAAGTACTATAATACTACCTCCTATGTAAAAGAATATAACTACTATAATACTGCTCCTATGTACAAGAATATAACTACTATAATACTGCCCCCTATGTACAAGAATATAACTACTATAATACTGCCCCTATGTACAAGGATATAACTACTATAATACTGCTCCTATGTACAAGAATATAACTACTATAATACTGCTCCTATGTACAAGAATATAACTACTATAATACTGCTCCTATGTACAAGAATATAACTACTATAATACTGCCCCTATGTACAAGAATATAACTACTATAATACTACTCCTATGTACAAGAATATAACTACTATAATACTGCTCCCTATGTACAAGAATATAACTACTATAATACTGCTCCTATGTACAAGAATATAACTACTATAATACTGCTCCTATGTACAAGAATATAACTACTATAATACTGCTCCTATGTACAAGAATATAACTACTATAATACTGCTCCTATGTACAAGAATATAACTACTATAATACTGCTCCTATGTACAAGAATATAACTACTATAATACTGCCTCCTATGTACAAGAATATAACTACTATAATACTGCCCCCTATGTACAAGAATATAACTACTATAATACTGCCCCTATGTACAAGAATATAACTACTATAATACTGCTCCTATGTACAAGAATATAACTACTATAATACTGCTCCTATGTACAAGAATATAACTACTATAATACTGCTCCTATGTACAAGAATATAACTACTATAATACTGCTCCTATGTACAAGAATATAACTACTATAATACTGCCTCCTATGTACAAGAATATAAGTACTATAATACTGCCTCCTATGTACAAGAATATAACTACTATAATACTGCTCCTATGTACAAGAATATAACTACTATAATACTGCCCCCTATGTACAAGAATATAACTACTATAATACTGCCCCTATGTACAAGAATATAACTACTATAATACTGCCCCCTATGTACAAGAATATAACTACTATAATACTGCTCCTATGTACAAGAATATAACTACTATAATACTGCCCCTATGTACAAGAATATAACTACTATAATACTGCTCCTATGTACACGAATATAACTACTATAATACTGCTCCTATGTACAAGAATATATCTACTATAATACTGCTCCTATGTACAAGAATATAACTACTACAATACTGCTCCTATGTACAAGAATATAACTACTATAATACTGCTCCTATGTACAAGAATATAACTACTATAATACTGCTCCTATGTACAAGAATATAACTACTATAATACTGCTCCTATGTACAAGAATATAACTACTATAATACTACCTCCTATGTACAAGAATATAAGTACTATAATACTACCTCCTATGTACAAGAATATAACTACTATAATACTACTCCTATGTACAAGAATATAACTACTATAATACTGCCCCCTATGTACAAGAATATAACTACTATAATACTGCCCCTATGTACAAGAATATAACTACTATAATACTGCCCCCTATGTACAAGAATATAACTACTATAATACTGCTCCTATGTACAAGAATATAACTACTATAATACTGCTCCCTATGTACAAGAATATAACTACTATAATACTGCCCCTATGTACAAGAATATAACTACTATAATACTACCCCTATGTACAAGAATATAACTACTATAATACTGCTCCTATGTACAAGAATATAACTACTATAATACTGCTCCTATGTACAAGAATATAACTACTATAATACTACCCCTATGTACAAGAATATAACTACTATAATACTACCCCTATGTACAAGAATATAACTACTATAATACTACCTCCTATGTACAAGAATATAACTACTATAATACTACCCCTATGTACAAGAATATATCTACTATAATACTGCTCCTATGTACACGAATATAACTACTATAATACTACCTCCTAGATCTCCAGAATATAAATCTCACTTGGGCACATTTTTCTCCTAAAACTAAGATATTGCGAGCCAATATAATGTTTTTTGGTCCCTTTTCTCACCCTCTGAAGTTCTGCTCTGCCCCCTATGTACATGAGTACGGTCTGTGTATACAGCTCTGCAGTGTGACTCTCCTCTGTCATTATGGGATGTTGATCGCTCAGTTGGAGCATGACACAGGGGGCGGTAGATCTTTGTCAGGCCCTCATTGTATGGGTGGTCTCCATCCTAAAGCCATCAGACAAGTCCACTATGGAGGGATCAGAGTCGTGACCTTGGTGTCATGAAGGTGAAGGGCTGACTGACTGCTCATTCTTCCAGTGCTGGGGTGTTCAGAACATTGATGGTTATATCTATTTGCGTCCTATCAGACAGACACTGGGGCAGATATTTCACACCAAGGCTTGTGCCATCTTTGTGATTGGTAAACTGACCGGGCTACAGGATAGTATTCTGACATCTAGCAGTTCCAAAAATATGGCCGTCATGTGCAGACCTTCACTGGTTAAAGAGATATCCCCAGATTGTTATCACCATTATTGCAGAATTGTACGTCGCAATAAATAAACATTACTCATAAAGGACCGCTCCTGTTCACACCTATAGCGGGGCGTCTTTGAGAATATTCTTACCTTTGTATTACGCCACAAGCCAAAGGACAAAATCCTCTATTGTATAGGTAAAGTGATGGAAAGACAAATCATTGCACGAGGACGACGCGTTTTGTGGTGTCTCTGACTCCTCCATCAGGTGCCATCTTCTAGGCTGATCCTTAGATCCTTTTCTCTCTGTTGTGACCCTACTTGTGATATGACATGGACTCCTATATCACTGCATCAAGATCAGTGTATTTCGGGGTCAGGCACCTACCTATACATTACACACAGTGAGACTGTGAAACGCGTCGTCCTTGATACATTCCATGTAACATCACCACTATACCCTATGATGGTTCATTTCAGTATGTCTGACGACTTTGGCCTTTGTGTATATGGAGAATACCACCATCCTCCACTGCTCATAATCTCATTTATGACTCCAGAGCAGAACTCTACGTCTGACCAATGGCGGCTAACAACGTACTCTGTGTAAGGAAAGCGAATGTTTGGAAAAATGTCAAAATTATTGTGATTTTACTTGAAAAGGACGAGGTACAAGGAGGATTGAGATATCAAATACTGGACGGAGAGCAGAAGACGCTTCCTGCGCTATAATAAAGATGAAAGAGCAGAGATAAAATAGATAAGGTGTGAGAGAGGCGAGTGGGGAGAGAGCGAGAAGAGATCGCTGCCTAATGGGATCCATCTTGTCTTTGAAGTATCTAACCTATAGTCAGAGGGATGGACTGTGAGAGATGAAGCAGGAGCAGTCAGTGAGGTGAGGAGGGGAAAGAGGTGATAGCAATGTGATATGGTCTGTAGTGGACAACATGGACAAGATGATGAAACCTATTTATTGTATTCCAGAGCTGCGCTCACTATTCTGCTGGTGCAGTCACTGTGTACATACATTACATTACTTATCCTGTACTGATCCTGAGTTACATCCTGTATTATACTCCAGAGCTGCGCTCACTATTCTGCTGGTACAGTCACTGTGTACATACATTACATTACTTATCCTGTACTGATCCTGAGTTACATCCTGTATTATACTCCAGAGCTGCGCTCACTATTCTGCTGGTGCAGTCACTGTGTACATACATTACATTACTTATCCTGTACTGATCCTGAGTTACATCCTGTATTATACTCCAGAGCTGCACTCACTATACTGCTGTGAGTCAGTGTATATACATTATATTACTTTTTTTCCTTTACTTATCCTGAGTTACCTCCTGTATTATACTCCAGAGCTGGGCTACTATTCATGTGGTACTGTCACTGTGTATACATTACATTACTTATCCTGTACTGATCCTGAGTTACATCCTGTATTATACTCCAGGCGGCGCTCACTATGGGGGGGGGGGGATAGGGGATATACTTGGTGGGAATTATCATGTGGCTGTCAGTACTGTTATATGGCGGTATATACTATATGGGCACTACCTTGTGGGGCTGGTAGTACTGTTATATGGCGGTATATACTATATGGGCACTACCATGTGACTGTTAGTACTGTTATATGGCGGTATATACTATATGGGCACTACCATGTGACTGTTAGTTCTGTTATATGGCGGTATATATTATATGGGCACTACCATGTGACTGTTAGTACTGTTATATGGCGGTATATACTATATGGGAATTATCATGTGGCTGTCAGTACTGTTATATGGCGGTATATACTATACGGGCACTACCATGTGACTGTTAGTTCTGTTATATGGCGGTATATATTATATGGGCACTACCATGTGACTGTTAGTACTGTTATATGGCAGTATATACTATATGGGCTCTACCATGTGACTGTTAGTACTGTTATATGGCGGTATATACTATATGGGAATTATCATGTGGCTGTCAGTACTGTTATATGGCGGTATATACTATATGGGTACTACCATGTGACTGTTAGTACTGTTATATGGCGGTATATACTATATGGGCACTACCATATGGCTGGCAGTACTGTTATATGGCGGTATATATTATATGGGCACTACCATGTGACTGTTAGTACTGTTATATGGCGGTATATACTATATGGGCACTACCATGTGACTGGCAGTACTGTTATATGGCGGTATATACTATATGGGCACTACCATGTGACTGTTAGTACTGTTATATGGCGGTATATACTATATGGGCACTACCATGTGACTGTTAGTACTCTTATATGGCGGTAATACTATTGGGCACTACTGTGGCTGGCAGTCGTTATATGGTGGTATATACTATATGGGCACTACCATGTGACTGTTAGTACTGTTATATGGCGGTATATACTATATGGGCACTACTATGAGGCTGGCAGTACTGTTATATGGCGGTATATACTATATGGGCACTACCATGTGACTGTTAGTACTGTTATATGGCGGTATATACTATATGGGCACTACCATGTGGCTGTTAGTACTGTTATATGGCGGTATATACTATATGGGCACTACCATGTGACTGTTAGTACTCTTATATGGCGGTATATACTATATGGGCACTACCATGTGGCTGTTAGTACTGTTATATGGCGGTATATACTATATGGGCACTACCATGTGACTGTTAGTACTCTTATATGGCGGTATATACTATATGGGCACTACTATGAGGCTGGCAGTACTGTTATATGGCGGTATATACTATATGGGCACTACCATGTGACTGTTAGTACTGTTATATGGTGGTATATACTATATGGGCACTACTATGAGGCTGGCAGTACTGTTATATGGCGGTATATACTATATGGGCACTACCATGTGACTGACAGTACTGTTATATGGCGGTATATACTATATGGGCACTACCATGTGACTGTTAGTACTGTTATATGGCGGTATATACTATATGGGCACTACTATGAGGCTGGCAGTACTGTTATATGGCGGTATATACTATATGGGCACTACCATGTGACTGTTAGTACTGTTATATGGCGGTATATACTATATGGGCACTACTATGTGGCTGGCAGTACTGTTATATGGCGGTATATACTATATGGGCACTACCATGTGACTGATAGTACTGTTATATGGCGGTATATACTATATGGGCACTACCATGTGACTGACAGTACTGTTATATGGCGGTATATACTATATGGGCACTACCATGTGACTGTTAGTACTGTTATATGGCGGTATATACTATATGGGCACTACCATGTGACTGTTAGTACTGTTATATGGCGGTATATACTATATGGGCACTACCATGTGACTGTCAGTACTGTTATATGGCGGTATATACTATATGGGCACTACCATGTGACTGTTAGTACTCTTATATGGCGGTATATACTATATGGGCACTACTATGATGACTGTCAGTACTGTTATATGGCGGTATATACTATATGGGCACTACCATGATGACTGACAGTACTGTTATATGGCGGTATATACTATATGGGCACTACTATGAGGCTGGCAGTACTGTTATATGGCGGTATATACTATATGGGCACTACCATGTGACTGTTAGTACTCTTATATGGCGGTATATACTATATGGGCACTACCATGAGGCTGGCAGTACTGTTATATGGCGGTATATACTATATGGGCACTACCATGTGACTGACAGTACTGTTATATGGCGGTATATACTATATGGGCACTACCATGTGACTGGCAGTACTGTTATATGGCGGTATATACTATATGGGCACTGCCTCGTGTCTGCAGCTGCTGTATACCCTACTCCCTATTACTGGCACCATTTTGGGTATACTGTTAGTGCTGTTGCCCCATCTGTCCATAGCCATGGCTTTAACCCCCTCCTGCCCAGTCACCTATAGATGGTTCTTCTGTAATGGGCTAAACCTGGCGGAGATATCGGCCGCAATAAAGAGGATTTTTCAATCTGCACATGAGCCTGTTCTCCATCCCCCTCCTCCCCGTCCCGCCCTCCGCTTCCTCTCCTGCCTCCATGGTCTCACATTGCCGAGGCGCCCCCTTTCCCGAGCCTCCCAGTTAATCTAGGACACATGTTGCCCCAACTTTATAAACCTTGAGGGACATTGAGTGATTGCCGAGGAGTCTGTGAGGTTGGGGGTCCGGCCCTCCCCGGGACGTCACCTCGGCATCTTCTCTCCTTTGTATCAGCACTTAACAAACCTTTGTCCTTTGACCAAATTTCAGGTGATTTTAGGCAGGGCAGAGACGTGACCCTCGGCCGGGGCTCTGAATGCCCCCTTGTCCCTGGCCGGGGCTGCCATTATACTGATAGGTCTGTACCCAAACCCAGAAATTCAGGGGTGCCTGCAGATATGGGGGATCCGTCGCCTCTCCAGACCTGTCTAAGGTCCCGTTCACATTGTCCCATTGCAGGACCTCGAGAGCGGATAAACTGTCAATATCAAATCCCAAGAGACCCCTGTGACTATAATTGGGGTCCCCGGAGAAGGGGGGGACCCTTATTTTTTTTCCTCACAGGACTATAAAGGTTGGGTTTGCAGGATTTACAGACTCAGACAGTACAGGTGTGAACACAGCCTATGAAAATACCTGCATAATTCTAGAGCATAGCTTCTTCAGTGTCCCTCTGTTATTCCTCCTGAAAATATAGGAATGAATTGATAACTGGGTGCTGCTATTTTCCTTGTCTATACCCCATCAGCAATGTGAGCTCTCGTTGGGCAGGTGACCAAATTTCGAGTAACCCCATTCCACTTGTGGGTTTGGTCACAAAACCAAATATTGTGTGCGATTCCAGATGTTGCACCGTTATTTTAGGGTGTGATCTGGGCGTGCCGTAAAGGTTAGGGCCACCCGCGTGACCCCAAGGTCATATTGTGACATCACAAGTACATGTGACATGATGTCACTGCCACATGGCAGGCACAAAAACCCCAAACCTGCTGGATTTTTGGCTGCGAGTTGGACACAACGTTTCCGTCTTGGCGCTAAAATAGGAAGTCACGTAAATGTCTCAATGATGTGAGATGTGGGGTCGTGAGACTGAAAGCCAAAATCTGCAAGAAATGATCAAGGCCTGACCTATATAACTTGCCTGTCCTGGTATCTACCTGGCACCACATTGGTCCTCCTGGCGCCCCCTATGTCTGCCTGATGACAGTGCAGTGACATATGATTCTTGAAAACAGGACCAGGGCAATCCGAGGAGGGGGATACCTGGTGCTAGTAGTGTTTGGGCACAGGGCAGGGGTCCCATTGTGGTGACATCTCCCATAGTCACTATAATAAATGACAGCTCCCGACAGCACCTCATATCTCAGCTTCCTGGAATGTGCTGGTGAAGTCCTGAAAACCACAGGGAACCTGTCAGTGAATGGTCCATGTCTCCACTGTCTATTGTAACAAACTCTCAGCTGTGAGAAGGGTCAGGACAGGAAAGGGTTTCTGTGTCTGGAGATTAACAACAGTTCATATTCAATGACTTCAAGCAGAGGTCAAGAATTTTATGACTGGCGTAGCCCTTTAGCACTGTGGTGTGGCCCTTTAACCCTCTGGTCCAGCCCTTGAGCATTCTGGGGAGTCCTTTTAACCCTCTGGTGCAGTCCATGAACCCTTTGGTGCGGCCCTTGAGTCTCGTGGGGTGACCCTTTAACCCTCTGGTGCCACCTTCGAACCCTGTGGTGCGTCCATGAACCCTGTGGTGTGGCCCTTGAGCCTTGTGGAGTGGCCCTTTACTCTCTGGAGCCCTGTGAGGTGGCCTTTGAGTCTCGTGGGGTGACCCTTTAACCCTCTGGTGCCACCTTCGAACCCTGTGGTGCAGTCCATGAACCCTGTGGTGTGGCCCTTGAGCCTTGTGGAGTGGCCCTTTAACTCTCTGGAGCCCTGTGAGGTGGCCTTTGAGTCTCGTGCGGTGACCCTTTAACCCTCTGCTGCCACCTTCGAACCCTGTGGTGCAGTCCATGAGCCCTGTGGGGTGGCCTTTTAACTATGTTGGGCGGCCCTTGAGCCCTGTGGGGCAGCCCCTGAGCCTTATGGGGTGGCCCTTTAATACTCTGGGGTGGCCTTTTAAACCTCTGGGGTGGCCCTTGAGTCCTCTGGGGCAGCCCTTGAGCATTCTGGGGAGGCCCTTTAACTCTCTAGTGCAGCCTTTGAACCCTGCGGTGTGGTCCTTGAGCCCTGTGGGGTGGCCCTTGAGTCCTCCTGGGGCAGCCCTTGAGCATTCTGGGGAGGCCCTTTAACCCTCTGGTGCGGCCTATGAACACTGTGGTGCGGGCCTGGAGCCCTGTGGGACTGGGGCAACCCTTTGACTCTCTGTTGAGTCCATGAGCTCAGTGCTGTGGCCCTTTAACCCTCTGGGTTGGCCCTTGAACCATCTATGTAATCTTTTGGAAAACATAAAGAGGCAGTCACACAATATCAATGATGTTTCCTTTATCCACTGTATAGGTGACAAATGTCTGGTGGACTGTGGGGGTCCAGCGATCAGACCCCCATAAGATTTGGGGTCCTATGTTCCTATATTAATGAAGCAGTGGTCAAACGCTTACGCTACCGCTTTATGCAAAGTCTAGGGGTCTGCTGAATATCGCCAGTGCTGTACCCCTAGAACTTGTCACCCAGCTCTCCCAGGAACAGATAGCACCACAAGCTACCTGTACAGAATAACAGAGGACTCCAGGATTTTGGGTATTTTTGGGTGCAGTGATCCTAAATCCTGTTTCTATCACTTTGCCATTGTGAAGTGGGGACCCGGAGATGGCGCCTCCATCAGGGCTGTGTTCACCCGCCGCACTATCAGCCACCAGATCTTTGTCCAGGATAAACATATTTGCTTGTTTTATCGTGTTGTGTATCTCAGCTTCCCGGGGCTGGAGCCGGCACCCCAGGGTGCTGGAACGTCCGCCATGCCTATACCGTGGCACAGATCAGAGCCTTCCCTGGGAGGTATACGTCAGTAAATCCTCCTGACGTGTGAGTGTGTATAGAGACGTATTTATCAGAGTGATACATTGTTTCTCTTACGCCTATAGAAGTGAATGGATACAGTGACCGGACAGCCGCATGACCGCCCACATGATTCTTGAGCTTGTGGGGCGACCTATTGAGGAATACAGTGAACAGGCGGCAACTATTGGGTTAAATTGCGGTTCTGTGAATTTTTCAGGTGAGGATGAAACTTCGCTCCGTCCTGCAGAATTATAAAAATTTCACTTCGACCCTTATACAAATATCTGCCAGTCATGGCTCCCAAAATCTCACCCTCGCCACCTCCTCCGCTGGCGCCATGACTCTACGTCAAATCATCTCCGAGATTTATTCAAAGGATTTCTCTGGATCTCACCTGTGCAGGTAACAGACGCGGTGACAACCTGTGATGGCCCCAATACAGCGCCAAGAGGGTTCTCAAGGATTATTTTGTTGTTAGTTGGAAAAGCTGGCCCCAAACTCAAGACCTCAGACCCTCAAATCAAGACCTCAAGACACCCAGCTTTCCCAGGGGCAGATGACGTATAGAGTAGGGGATGGATCCAGGTGAAGACAGATGGGGAAAATGTACACAGCAATAGATCATACGCAACGCCATAGTCAGACTCCAACCAATCACACGTCACCGGAGCCGCGGCCAAGAGATTGTAGAATGGTGTATACAACTTATAGAGGACGCGTGTGATACTGGCTGCTGAGCTGTGTATCTAATTCTATATGATACACTCTGCTGAGATTACTATATCCAATCCTATCCTGTGTGATACTCTTTGCTGAACTACTGTATCTAATCCTGTTATGTGTGATACTGTCTGCTGAGCTGTGTATCTAATCTCATCCTGTATAATACTGCTCACTGAGCTATGTATCTAATCCCATCCTGTATGATACTTCTCTCTGAGCTATGTATCTAATCCCATCCTGTGTGATACTGTCTGCTGAGCTGTGTATCTAATCCTACCTATGTGATACTGTCTGCTGAGCTGTGTATCTAATCCTATCCTATGTGATACTGTCTGCTGAGCTGTGGCTTGGTGTCAGGGTCCCAGGGCCACATTTCTGGATTGCTCCTCTCTCCTGGGCTCAGTCTATTCTCCATACACATAAGATGAATAGATCTGATCTGTCGGGGTTCGGACTCTCCTCTGCTTGTAGTCCAGGAGATTATCACAAAGTCTCAGGAGGTGCCGACATTTCCTGGAAGGACAAGAATGTGGAGAGTCCGAGTGTCAGCGAGGAAGAAGGCGAAGTCTACGCCAAAGTGTACGATACCAGCTCTCCACATACCAGACAGCGTGACAGCCGCACTTCACCTCCTGACACCTGCTAGACATGGAACAACATAGATCCAAGAGGGGAACTGCACAGTACTACT
The DNA here is from genome assembly GCA_947044405.1 of Leptodactylus fallax. Classification (NCBI taxonomy): domain Eukaryota; kingdom Metazoa; phylum Chordata; class Amphibia; order Anura; family Leptodactylidae; genus Leptodactylus; species Leptodactylus fallax. The sequence goes on along the minus strand of CAMRHE010000714.1, from coordinate 6,845 downwards.
TCTCCCCTCCTGTGTATATGGACAGTGCACAGTACCACTTCTCTTATCGCCTGTATATATGGACAGTGCACAGTACCTTTTGTCTGTATATGGCAGTCCTTTTTTATGGACAGTGCACAGTACCACTTCTCTCCTCCTGTATATATGGACAGTGCACAGTACCACTTCTCTAGTCCTGTATATATGGACAGTGCACAGTACCACTTCTCTCGTCCTGTATATATGGACAGTGCACAGTACCACTTCTCTTATCCTGTATATATGGACAGTGCACAGTACCACTTCTCTTATCCTGTATATATGGACAGTGCACAGTACCACTTCTCTCGTCCTGTATATATGGACAGTGCACAGTACCACTTCTCTTATCCTGTATATATGGACAGTGCACAGTACCACTTCTCTTATCCTGTATATATGGACAGTGCACAGTACCACTTCTCTTATCCTGTATATATGGACAGTGCACAGTACCACTTCTCTTATCCTGTATATATGGACAGTGCACAGTACCACTTCTCTTATCCTGTATATATGGACAGTGCACAGTACCACTTCTCTCCTCCTGTATATATGGACAGTGCACAGTACCACTTCTCTTGTCCTGTATATATGTACAGTGCACAGTACCACTTCTCTAGTTGTCTAATGCACCGTTAGTCCTGCATATATGGACAGTGCACAGTACCACTTCTCTTATCCTGTATATATGGACAGTGCACAGTACTACTTCTCTCCTCCTGTATATATGGACAGTTGCACAGTACCACTTCTCCTGTCCTGTATATATGTACAGTGCACAGTACCACTTCTCTCCTCCTGTATATATGGACAGTGCACAGTACCACTTCTCTCCCTGTATTTGGACAGTGCAGGTATTCTCTTATCCTGTATATATGGACAGTGCACAGTACCACTTCTCTAGTCCTGTATATACGGACAGTGCACAGTACCACTTCTCTTATCCTGTATATATGGACAGTGCACAGTACCACTTCTCTTATCCTGTATATATGGACAGTGCACAGTACCACTTCTCTTGTCCTGTATATATGGACAGTGCACAGTACTACTTCTCTTATCCTGTATATATGGACAGTGCACAGTACCACTTCTCTTGTCCTGTATATATGGACAGTGCACAGTACCACTTCTCCTGTCCTGTATATATGGACAGTGCACAGTACCACTTCTCTTGTCCTGTATATATGGACAGCGCACAGTACCACTTCTCTTGTCCTGTATAAATGGACAGTGCACAGTACCACTTCTCTCCTCCTGTATATATGGACAGTGCACAGTATTGCTCACTTCTCTTGTCCTGTATATATGGACAGTGCACAGTACCACTTCTCTTGTCCTGTATATATGGACAGTGCACAGTACTACTTCTCTTGTCCTGTATATATGGACAGTGCACAGTACCACTTCTCTTCTCCTGTATATATGGACAGTGCACAGTACCACTTCTCTTGTCCTGTATATATGGACAGTGCACAGTACCACTTCTCTTACCCTGTATATATGGACAGTGCACAGTACCACTTCTCCTGTCCTGTATATATGGACAGTGCACAGTACCACTTCTCTTATCCTGTATATATGGACAGTGCACAGTACCACTTCTCTCCTCCTGTATATATGGACAGTGCACAGTACCACTTCTCTTGTCCTGTATATATGGACAGTGCACAGTACCACTTCTCCTGTCCTGTATATATGGACAGTGCACAGTACCACTTCTCTTATCCTGTATATATGGACAGTGCACAGTACCACTTCTCCTGTCCTGTATATATGGACAGTGCACAGTACCACTTCTCTTATCCTGTATATATGGACAGTGCACAGTACCACTTCTCTTCTCCTGTATATATGGACAGTGCACAGTACCACTTCTCTTGTCCTGTATATATGGACAGTGCACAGTACCACTTCTCTAGTCCTGTATATATGGACAGTGCACAGTACCACTTCTCTAGTCCTGTATATATGGACAGTGCACAGTACCACTTCTCGTCCTGTATATATGGACAGTGCACAGTACCACTTCTCTTGTCCTGTATATATGGACAGTGCACAGTACCACTTCTCTTATCCTGTATATATGGACAGTGCACAGTACCACTTCTCTTGTCCTGTATATATGGACAGTGCACAGTACCACTTCTCTAGTCCTGTATATATGGACAGTGCACAGTACCACTCTCTTGTCCTGTATATATGGACAGTGCACAGTACCACTTCTCCTGTCCTGTATATATGGACAGCGCACAGTACCACTTCTCTCCTCCTGTATATATGGACAGTGCACAGTACCACTTCTCTAGTCCTGTATATATGGACAGTGCACAGTACCACTTCTCTTGTCCTGTATATATGGACAGTGCACAGTACCACTTCTCTTATCCTGTATATATGGACAGTGCACAGTACCACTTCTCTAGTCCTGTATATATGGACAGTGCACAGTACCACTTCTCTAGTCCTGTATATATGGACAGTGCACAGTACCACTTCTCGTTATATGGACAGTGCACAGTACCACTCTTTATCCTGTATATATGGACAGTGCACAGTACCACTTCTCTTATCCTGTATATATGGACAGTGCACAGTACTACTTCTCTCCTCCTGTATATATGGACAGTGCACAGTACCACTTCTCCTGTCCTGTATATATGTACAGTGCACAGTACCACTTCTCTCCTCCTGTATATATGGACAGTGCACAGTACCACTTCTCTTATCCTGTATATATGGACAGTGCATCCTTCTCTTTCTTATATTGGAGTCACGTACCACTTCTCTAGTCCTGTATATATGGACAGTGCACAGTACCACTTCTCTTATCCTGTATATATGGACAGTGCACAGTACCACTTCTCCTGTCCTGTATATATGGACAGTGCACAGTACCACTTCTCTTGTCCTGTATATATGGACAGTGCACAGTACCACCTACTTGGCTGCTGTACCTCCTGTATATATGGACAGTGCACAGTACCACTTCTCTTGTCCTGTATATATGGACAGTGCACAGTACCACTTCTCCTGTCCTGTATATATGGACAGTGCACAGTACCACTTCTCTAGTCCTGTATATATGGACAGCGCACAGTACCACTTCTCTTGTCCTGTATAAATGGACAGTGCACAGTACCACTTCTCTCCTCCTGTATATATGGACAGTGCACAGTACCACTTCTCTTGTCCTGTATATATGGACAGTGCACAGTACCACTTCTCTTGTCCTGTATATATGGACAGTGCACAGTACTACTTCTCTTGTCCTGTATATATGGACAGTGCACAGTACCACTTCTCTTCTCCTGTATATATGGACAGTGCACAGTACCACTTCTCCTGTCCTGTATATATGGACAGTGCACAGTACCACTTCTCTTACCCTGTATATATGGACAGTGCACAGTACCACTTCTCCTGTCCTGTATATATGGACAGTGCACAGTACCACTTCTCTTATCCTGTATATATGGACAGTGCACAGTACCACTTCTCTCCTCCTGTATATATGGACAGTGCACAGTACCACTTCTCTTGTCCTGTATATATGGACAGTGCACAGTACCACTTCTCCTGTCCTGTATATATGGACAGTGCACAGTACCACTTCTCTTATCCTGTATATATGGACAGTGCACAGTACCACTTCTCCTGTCCTGTATATATGGACAGTGCACAGTACCACTTCTCTTATCCTGTATATATGGACAGTGCACAGTACCACTTCTCTCCTCCTGTATATATGGACAGTGCACAGTACCACTTCTCTTGTCCTGTATATATGGACAGTGCACAGTACCACTTCTCTTGTCCTGTATATATGGACAGTGCACAGTACCACTTCTCTAATCCTGTATATATGGACAGTGCACAGTACCACTTCTCTCCTCCTGTATATATGGACAGTGCACAGTACCACTTCTCTTATCCTGTATATATGGACAGTGCACAGTACCACTTCTCCCCGTCCTGTATATATGGACAGTGCACAGTACCACTTCTCTTGTCCTGTATATATGGACAGTGCACAGTACCACTTCTCTGGAGTCCTGTATTTCCTTATATTGGACAGTGCACAGTACCACTTCTCCTGTCCTGTATATATGGACAGCGCACAGTACCACTTCTCTCCTCCTGTATATATGGACAGTGCACAGTACCACTTCTCTAGTCCTGTATATATGGACAGTGCACAGTACCACTTCTCTTGTCCTGTATATATGGACAGTGCACAGTACCACTTCTCTTATCCTGTATATATGGACAGTGCACAGTACCACTTCTCTAGTCCTGTATATATGGACAGTGCACAGTACCACTTCTCCTGTCCTGTATATATGGACAGTGCACAGTACCACTTCTCTTATCCTGTATATATGGACAGTGCACAGTACCACTTCTCTTATCCTGTATATATGGACAGTGCACAGTACCACTTCTCTTGTCCTGTATATATGGACAGTGCACAGTACCACTTCTCTCCTGCCTGTATATATGGACAGTGCACAGTACCACTTCTCTAGTCCTGTATAGTGGGTATAATGTTATTCCGGCTATGACATGGTTAATGGCGTCCCCGGGTCGGTGGCTTTGAAGGGCTCTTGTGTAGATTATACAAACTGTCCGGCTCTTGGTGCTGGATTTTGTCTTTCACTTGGCACGGTCTGGGGGAGGGGAGCCGCCATCTTTACTTTCTCATCTTTACCCTTTCACATAGTAGAAAAATACAGACAATCAGACTGTCGGTGGCGCGTTTCAGTGATTCGCATCTCCATGTGGTCACGTTTGTAGCTTTTATACTGAGCGGACACCACGCAGAACCGCCTAAACCCAAGCATAGTGCGGAGCTAGTGTATCTAAGCCTGTTAAGTGTGATACTGTCTACTGAGCCACGTATCTATCCGATATATAATAATTTTCTTAGTAAATCATTTTGTCAGCCATTACAGTCATCTCCATCAGCTGTTTCCTCCCTCATCTTGTCAGCAGGAACCTCATCCTATTACATATCACCGCCAAACCATGTATAGTAACCTGTGTAATGATGTCAGGAAGTGAGAAGAGACACTACTGCCCCCTGGAGGAGGGGTTTATTGTGGAGAAATCTGGAGCATATAGGCTGTGGGTTCTGGCGGAACTAGTACTGTACATAGGAGCAGTATTATAGTAGTTATATTCTTGTACATAGGAGCAGTATTATAGTAGTTATATTCTTGTACATAGGAGGCAGTATTATAGTAGTTATATTCTTGTACATAGGAACAGTATTATAGTAGTTATATTCTTGTACATAGGAGCAGTATTATAGTAGTTATATTCTTGTACATAGGAGTAGTATTATAGTAGTTATATTCTTGTACATAGGAGCAGTATTATAGTAGTTATATTCTTGTACATAGGAGGTAGTATTATAGTAGTTATATTCTTGTACATAGGAGGCAGTATTATAGTAGTTATATTCTTGTACATAGGAACAGTATTATAGTAGTTATATTCTTGTACATAGGAGCAGTATTATAGTAGTTATATTCTTGTACATAGGAGTAGTATTATAGTAGTTATATTCTTGTACATAGGAGCAGTATTATAGTAGTTATATTCTTGTACATAGGAGTAGTATTATAGTAGTTATATTCTTGTACATAGGAGCAGTATTATAGTAGTTATATTCTTGTACATAGGAGGTAGTATTATAGTAGTTATATTCTTGTACATAGGAGCAGTATTATAGTAGTTATATTCTTGTACATAGGAGGTAGTATTATAGTAGTTATATTCTTGTACATAGGAGCAGTAGTTTATAGTAGTTATATTCTTGTACATAGGAGCAGTATTATAGTAGTTATATTCTTGTACATAGGAGGTAGTATTATAGTAGTTATATTCTTGTACATAGGAGCAGTATTATAGTAGTTATATTCTTGTACATAGGAGGTAGTATTATAGTAGTTATATTCTTGTATATAGGAGCAGTATTATAGTAGTTATATTCTTGTACATAGGAGCAGTATTATAGTAGTTATATTCTTGTACATAGGAGGTAGTATTATAGTAGTTATATTCTTGTATATAGGAGGCAGTATTATAGTAGTTATATTCTTGTACATAGGAGCAGTATTATAGTAGTTATATTCTTGTACATAGGAGGTAGTATTATAGTAGTTATATTCTTGTACATAGGAGGCAGTATTATAGTAGTTATATTCTTGTACATAGGAGGCAGTATTATAGTAGTTATATTCTTGTACATAGGAGTAGTATTATAGTAGTTATATTCTTGTACATAGGAGCAGTATTATAGTAGTTATATTCTTGTACATAGTAGTAGTAGTATTATAGTAGTTATATTCTTGTACATAGGAGCAGTATTATAGTAGTTATATTCTTGTATATAGGAGGCAGTATTATAGTAGTTATATTCTTGTACATAGGAGGCAGTATTATAGTAGTTATATTCTTGTATATAGGAGGCAGTATTATAGTAGTTATATTCTTGTACATAGGGGCAGTATTATAGTAGTTATATTCTTGTACATAGGAGCAGTATTATAGTAGTTATATTCTTGTATATAGGAGGCAGTATTATAGTAGTTATATTCTTGTACATAGGAGTAGTATTATAGTAGTTATATTCTTGTACATAGGGAGGCAGTATTATAGTAGTTATATTCTTGTACATAGGAGGCAGTATTATAGTAGTTATATTCTTGTATATAGGAGGCAGTATTATAGTAGTTATATTCTTGTACATAGGAGCAGTATTATAGTAGTTATATTCTTGTACATAGGAGTAGTTATATTCTTGTATATAGGAGGCA